>JAULBZ010006842.1:0-12023 GCA_032360805.1 Neoturris breviconis | reverse complement strand
ATCATAAAAATAAATAAAACATGATGTAACTTTATATATTTTACCGAGCATACTACCTTGAATTTCTCATCATCGACATCGTCCATCATCATTAAGGTTTATAGTCATTGGACATGCTTGCATGTGTCGGACATTTTAAAACACCAATTTCTAGTACCAATAACCCTCTTTCAAGATATCCGATCTATTGCCAACTCCTTACTCAACAACAAATTCATCTCATGTCTTCCTCTTTCTTTAAAACCTGCCAAATCTATTTCTCTACATTTGCTAGTCTAGTTATCTTAATCCATTCGTTCGTTTGGCCATACCATCTGAGTCTCCCATTATGCATAGTGTCAGACTCATTATCCCAAACCTACTTCTTAGCTCTTCTGATGATTTTCTTTCCTTAAGTGATACATTGGCTATCCATCAAATTATTCTTATAGCAACTTTTTTCTAGAGCACGACTGTCCTGATTCACAAGACCTATACAAGTAACCTTCAGTCTTAAGGGAATGTACTCTAGATGTCAATAAACTACTCTCTGTAAATCTCCAATCCATTTCTTATCCTGGCAACTGAACTTGCATCCACACCTCCCTCTCCACTAAGCATAATCACCTAAATAGCAGAACTGGTCAACCATATTGCAAGTGGTAAAATATATTATTACAGAATGATGGGATCCTTGGGATGACCTACAACACATGTTTTACAAAATGGACATCCTCTAACCTATCTGAAATACTCTTATGAACCCGACAATGACTTGCACCATATTGAGTTCACTTCCACTCCGTTACAACATTACATGGATACTTTCCACTTTTAATCTCTGGACCCTCTCCCTGTCCACTAAGAAGCCATCTCCAAAATTCGTTCCAAAAAGCAGATATTTTACAGCTTTAAAGAAGTCAAAATCAATAACTTTGAGAAAAATTAATCTAAGAAGAAGAGTGTTAAGTCAATCGTTGATTCGGCACTCTTCCCCTGGGAACGAATTTTAGAGACTGTCCCTAACAAGAATCTTTTCTCTTACCAACATTTACGCACTTTTCCATACCTATTTTCCAAGTTTTAAACTATTCCACTAGGCCTTCCATGCTGCCTGATATAAGGTCCAAGTCATCAGCATAAAACAACTCCCAAGGTGAACTTTTCTGAATTTTTGTTACAGAGCTTCTAGTCTCATGATTATTTGTTTTTTGTTTGTCTTGTTTGAAGGTCATTGACATAAAACACAAATCTCCTGTTATTATTTTATTTTGTACATGCAAAATATCACTTTTATTATACTTCTTAGATCAGATATAGAATAGTTTCTATCTCCTTAATAGTTGTAACTATAAAAATGTTTAATAACTTTGATAATGAAATCCAGGATAATACAATGAAATTGTAGTTGATGGTCTATCTTCTTACGCAATATTTCATTCTTGGCTGTGGGTCACAATATATAGGAGAGTGTATAAAAAGATTGTGTCTATTGCAAAATATCTTGTTATTATAAAGTTGTAGTTTGAAGTTTGTAGTTTGTAGTTTGTTTCTATACTTGAACTCAACCTTGTCTTTATTACAACACCCTAGACTGAGTTTATTTATAGTAACATTAAAGTAATTCCAATTATTTCAAGGGGTATAATGTTTTGTATTGTTTACTTTAGTGACTCTGCTATTATATATCTTAATCGCTATATTTTCATTGTTGTTGTTATTTGGAATCATGATTGTTGTCATGAAGAGATGTTTTCCATCAGAAGAAAAATATGATAATTTATATGCAGAGAACGATGACGAATCTGATGATGTGTTTACTGGAGAAAATCAAACAGGTAGTATTAATGGAAGTCAGGAATCAATTCACGTAACATAAATATTTTTAAATTTTATTTTTAATAACTGCATGAAAGAAAAATATTGCATTGCAACAAGTTTCTACTTTGAGCAGCCTCGTTTTCATATTTTTGTGAATAGGTCTATTTCACCAGTGGTCAAAATAAGAACAAATCGCAGAGGTAAAAATATCATCAATGTGGAGGAGAGATATTTCAGAATATTTTCAGCCAAATCAGTTGAAAATATTCTGATGAATCTCTCTTTTACAGTGATGACTGGCAGTTATTTTGACCCCTGAGATAAGCACTGTTGAATAGTGATTATATCTGAAATAATCACGATGTAGGAGTGATTATATGTTTTTAAGCAATGTATAGGACATGTAATCACTGTCAAAAAGATGTCCTAGACATCAAAATTATGCCTTTTTGGCATGGAGTTTAAACATCCCATGCAAGGAGTGTATATAAAGCATGGAGTTTAAACATCCCGTGCAAGGAGTGTATATAAAGCATGGAGTTTAAACATCCTGTGCAAGGAGTGTATATAAAGCATGGAGTTTAGACATCCTGTGCAAGGAGTGTATTATAAAGGTTATGTGATATAAATGTTTTAAAGAAGTGAGATGTTCTCTTCTGAAATGTATTTTGCTGTATGCTGTGTACAGAGCATTAGACAAAATAAGAACAAATAATCACTGTGGAGGAGGGCTTTTTGAGCATTTTTGAGCTTTTTGAGCATTTTTGAGCATTGCTTCAGGTTTTCTATCCTGAAGCAATGCTAAAAGGTTCCTCCACCACAGTGATTATTTGCTCATATTTCGAACACTGCAGAATTTGAACTAATTTAAACCAAGTGTTCAGTAAAATTTATCACACAATTTTGATAAAATAATTATTCCAAACTTTAGTTGATACACCCAAGCCAAAAAGAATCATCAACATTTCTTGCAAGTTAGCACTAAAAAGGGAGAATGTTTTTTTATCGCATTCAAAAATCTTAATGACATTTACTAGATTGTGGCAGCATTTACATGGACCCACCCTAAATGAGTTTTACCCTAAACGATCTTGCATTTGATGGGTTTCTTCATACGAAGAAACCAATTAAATGCAATATCGTTTTGAGTGAAACTCATTTAGGGGTCCATGTAAAGGATAATCAGAACGTGTGGTACGTGTTACTAAAGTGTTACAAATTGGAACAAGTGTGGTAACAACAACAACTTTGGTTTATGTCTTTGATTCATATAAATACAAAACTGTTTATTTTAAGAAGTGCGTTATGTCAACTAATTGTTGCGTTGATTGGTTCTTTTGTCAGAATAAACCATTCAATTACAAGAGTGTTCATTCAGTACACTTCTTCATAGAAATACTCCTGATCTGTGGTTTTAAGAGAGCTTAGAAACATTGTATTTCATAAACAAAAGAGGTTTGGAAAGCGATGCCAAAAATAATAGATAAGGCCTAATTAATATTTACACAATAATATATTGACTGTATATTTTTTAAAGTTGTCTGCACTTACATTATAAATAGTATTCTAATATGTCAAAAAGTTTTAAAAGGATAATTTTATAGAAGTTTTTTTAGCATAGCTACATAGATAACATAATAATGTTTTAACATACATAGATAGTATACTCAAGCATTATTATAACAAATTGCCCAAAAACTTGTTCAAAGTCAGCAGTATAGCTATAGCTATAGCGTCTTTACTGCGGACTTTGAAGAAATTTTTGTCCGCTGGATGAAGATCCGCAACATGAATCTCATATTGTATTAGTATAATTGTACGAAGATTATAATAACTGCTGGTCATCACGGTGGAGGAGAGAATCTTTAGGATATTTTCAGCCAATTTGAAATTTCTCTCCTCCGAGTGATGACCGGCATTTAGTATAACCCCTAATTGAATTTTGTATATTATACATAAGTTAGGGAGTTTCTCAAAAATAAAATTTACAGAGAAGAGTACTGAATCAATGATTTTGATGCAATGGATTATCTTCTTCGTACGGAAGACTAATTTAAATCTTGTTCACATTAACCTCCATCTGTGCCGTTTTATAATTTGGTCAAACTTACAATTTATTTTTAAGTCCAAAAAAAACAGACTTTTGACGGTTCCTTTGGTATGCATTAAGTATAATTTATTGTTTATATTACAGTGGACGAAATATAAGAGGAAATAGTGAAGAAATGCTCAAATATCACTCCCCTTGTTTATATAATATTTTTATATAGATTTTATTTGTTGTTTATAAGAACGTAAAAAATCTAACAATCTAATTTAATAGTCTAATACCCGGAGGGAAAAAACTCTAGCGTCTTTACTGCGTACTTTGAACATATTTTTGCCCTGGGTATTCTCACAGATATATCCGTTTTCTTTCACTGAGTAAAGATTTTTTGACCATATTTGAAGGAGCCTTAAGGAACGGGGTTATCTTTGTGAGCCTATATTTATGTAAGCTATTGGCACAGATTTTCATGAATTTTTGTTTATTGCAGGTGTATTTTCTCGGTTGGAACCCTTTTCAATTTTATGCAGGATTTATTTTTGCGATTCAAACCCAGCATTTTTGCAGGGATTAAAATTTGTGACCATTCAACCACAAAACAGAAATTTTATAGGATTTAAATTATTTTATTCATTGTGCCATTTCACTTTTATTATTTACTTTTATTATTTTGGGAGTTGAAATAAATGCCGGTCATCACTGTGGAGGGGAGATTTTCGGAATATTTTTAAAATACTCTGATCACTCTTTCCTCCACAGTGATGACCGGCAGTATATTCAAGCCCCGATATTTGGCATGTGATAATTATTGTTGCAGTAATTGACATAACAGCAAATAATCACTGTGGAGGAGTGAGTTTTGAGCATTGCTTAGGCTACAAAGCTTGAAGCTAATCTAAAATATTACTCCTCCACAGTGATTAGTTTTTCTTATTTTAACTTCATGACTTTAAAGGGGCTGACAAATGGTTCCTGGACAATTTTTAGTCAAATTATTTTGCATTCATCCATAATTTGAAAAAATCAAAATTCTCATAACATAATCTCGATCTTTGTAGTTATCTTACTTCAGAATTCTGAATTATTCTCGAAGAATGTACGGTATTGAGAAACAGAGAAAAATAATCTACGATGAAGAGAGTTATGTCAACAAACTTGCAATTGATTGGTTTCTTCGTTATGATCATTGATGCAGCACTCTTCCCTACAAACGAATTTTGGAGTTGATCCCGTACAATTGTAGTATAGTACAATCAACATTTTCTATCATATAAAAGAATGATACATATTATGTGAAATCCACTTGGCAGAAATTTGTTATTAGAAAATAATTTTACGTCATTCAAATCTTGAAGAATGTCAAGATAAGCACAAGCTTTCTTGCACATGAGCAAGCACTTGTTCAAAGTCTGCAGTAAAGACACTAGAGCAACGTCTATCGACGTTCTTCCAGTGTCTTTACTGCAGACTTTGAACAAATTCTTGACCACTGGGGTTAAATGTCTAATTACGAGTTATAATACCAACCAAATAGCATTAATTTTACTGAACCACAAATTAAGGCTTTTATGGAGGACAGTTTAGTATAGATGACTCCAAGGTGATACAAGAGGTTTTTAAACAGGGTTAGCCTGATAGACCTTTTGACAAATGATGAACACAAAGCGATGTGATTTTTATCGAGTTACATATTGCTTTGCAACAACTTTATACTTTGAACAACAAACGCCTTGTATTCATTATTTTTGTCTAAAAGTCTATAATAAAAAATACATTTATTTTTTATCAATTTTTCATTACTTTTTATTTTTTATTTTGTAAAAAATATAGAAATTTTGCAGTAAGAAGTGTTTGAAATAAGAGAAGATAATCACTGTGTAGGAGGGAAGTTTAAGCATTGCTTCAGGTTAAAAAGCCTGAAGTAATGCTCAAAAATACCTCTTCACAGTGATTATTTCTCTATTTCAAACGCTGAGTAATATTTCAGTAATATTATTATAATACACAGAGGATGTATGAATTGAAAATCGTGTCATGATTTTGCGTTAAACCTGAAAGTATTTGACATCGATAGAATGATACATCTAGAAGGAAGAAATTCACTGAAGATTTTATTTGTATTTCATGAGAATTTAACTGTGCCTTCAAACTGTTTGCAGATACTTTGTAGCGATTATATTTTAGCAGGAAAACTGGTCATTTCTTGAGTTTATTAAGGAAAAAATAATATTAGTGTGAATAAATTTCTTCCTGCAAAGCTATTATTCAGTCTTCTATATTTGCTCTAATTGCTTAAGTTACCATTAAGATTAGCCAACCATATAGAATTATTTTCAAAGATTAACCAACCAAATTGCATACAGTGCTCGAAGTAAGAAAAAATACATACTGTGGAGGGGTAGTTTTTTAAATTGATTCAGATCTCCTCCACTGTGATTATTGCATTGTATTATGTTCTACAGTAATATTTCTATAAAAAAGAAAGATAATTATAAATTCAAGCCTTGAAATAACTGCCAGACATCACCTGAGGGGAAGTGTTTTTGCGTATAGTTTTCTGCAGTTGAAAGCTATACTTAAGAACCACTCCTCCATGGGTGATGTCCGACAGTTATTTTAAGGGTTAAAACTTTTATTTCTAGTTATGATGAAACGATGGAGATGAGAAAACTCACCATATTGACATGGTTTTACTTGGCTCTAGTAAGATTCTGTGTACATTCTTCTGTATATTATATTGATTCAGACAAAGGAAGGGATGGTTATCGATGTGGTGGACAAATAAAACCATGTAAAACATTACGATTTAGTTGGAATTATTTTCGTGTGCAAATGATAATTAATAGTACTGGTTTATATGGAGAAGTTATTTTCAAATTATCACCTGGTTTCTACGATGAACGGCGTACTTTATTTCCACTTACATATAATTGCTTGAATACTAATATTACCGCATTAACTGTAATGGCTGATAGGTTAGTGTTATTTGATGATGTCTACTTATCTTACTAAGGAGCCATCTCCAAAATTCGTTACCAAAAGCAATTATCTTAACAGCTTTAAAAAAGTAAAATTCAATAATTTTGAGAAAAATGAATCTATGATAAACAGTGTTAAGTCAATGAGCTTGCAATTAATTGGTTTCTTCGGGACGAAGAAACCAATCAATTGGAAGATCATTGATTCAGCACTCTTGTGCTGATAACAAATTTTGGAGATGGTTCCTAAGTGGGCAAAAACTTGTTCAAAGTGAGCAGTAGCGTCTTTACTCCACACTTTGAACAAGTTTCTGCCCATTGGTATATAATCTGAATAAAAATTGTCATTTTGCCCGTCCAGTTATACTCATAATGAAATGAATGTTATATGTCTAATGACTTATAATTATTTATACATGTTATCTTTCGAGAGGTACTTCTCTCTTGCCATCAGGTGATGCATATGTGAAATTATTTGACTGCTAGTGGAAACACCACTTTGTGCCCCCTTTTGTGCCCCTCCCCCTCCCACTCAGCCTGAATAGAGTTAAGGCGACATATTTTCAATAGGCGAATTTGTTCGCACGAATTCTAAATGAAGCCATTACATTAGTGTTAAGCGATGTTACTACCTTACATACAGAATATTAATTTCTAATTTCTTAACACTTGTGCACGTTTGTATAAATAAATTTAACGTTTTGTTCTAGTGTCTTTACTGCGGACATTGAACAAGTTTATGCCCATTGGGTTCATATCTATCTCATTTCTATTCTAGCGGTCCAGTTCAAGTTTGTCAATCATTTTCTATTCGAAATTGCAATGTAAAATATGTCAATATTCAGTTTATTAACATCATCAAAAGTATTTCTTTGAACAACATCAATTATGTTTACTTGCAAAACGTTACATTTAGCAATAATGAATACACACTAGTAAGCATGCATGATGTAAATACAATGGTAATTGACAAGGTTGAAATAATCCATAATGATGTTAAAGATACCTCTGATCTGATAAACAAAAAAGGATACAGGCTTGAGTTTGAAGGAATAAATAGTTTTAATATTACAAATATATATATAGCGTACAACAAGGATTTGACAGTATTATTTAAAGATATTAAGAATATATATACTTCTAATTATACTGCTACCGAGAACAAAAATATGGGAATTACTTTTATTAACTCTATGTTGAATGGTGAAATGTTGAATTTACAGAATTATAATGAAACCTACCATGTGAAAATGAAATTATGGTTCGACCATTTGGAAATTTTATTTCGATTTGTGTTAAACATATTATTTACAGTATTTTCTCAGTTTCTATGAAGAATCTTGCCGTAGTCTCTAAATAAGAGCAAATAATGTTTTTGGTCCAATTGACCGAAAAGGCGTGGTACTGTCTTTATATTTTATATCAGCATTCTAGGCAATATTACGAGACCACTGGCCAATTTTTTGAAGAAAAGTAGCGATCATTTAAAATGATCATTTAAACATGTTTGACTTTCATCATTTTAAAATGATGAACTTTGAATAGAAAATTCAACACTCTATTGTTTTCCTCAAATTTTTATGGCGCCAATTCGTTTAACAGTTTATTTTAGCATACAAAGAAGATTTTTAAAGGGTATTTAAAAATGATCATTTTAAAATGATCGTGTATTTCAGCCTTAAGAGTATAAGTTGGTTTTTATAACATCAATAATTACTCCCAATGCAAATTAGTAATATAATGACCATACATACACAATTCAACTGAGGAAGAATAATAAAGAAAATTTATTCTTCTGTTACACATTGTTCTATTCTCTAGTGCTTCTTCATTTTTTTAGTTTTAATAACAACAGCTAGTAAAAACCATCCTCTATATAAAATATGGATTTTCAAATAAAACTGTAATCGGCATATAATATGTTTTTTTCAGACAACATATACATGCAGTACAGTAGTATTGCTAGAGCATCCTATACTATACGTAGTCTGAATGTAGCCTGTACAGTGTAAAATATACCAAGTTTTTAAAAGCACAACTAATACTATAACATAGGTGTATTCTCTATTTTTATTTGGTGTGTACATAATGTTATGATGTGTGTGTGTGTATGCAATTCATATCCACTGTAAAGGAATGATTTTTGAGCATTGCTTTAGGCTATGATATGTAATTTCACTACTCTCCTACACAGTGATTTGGTATAATTTTACCTTGAAAAATGTGTTCTAATTGTTTATTTGACCTGAAACTCTGCTATCTTAATAAAGACATATTTCAAACACTGTATAATGTGTGTATGGAAATCATATTTATGTGCTTATGTTTAACTTTCACTTGATTTAGTGGGCTACTTTCAATACCGTACTTCTGATTAAACATAGCTACAGACTACAGCTTAAAGCTATGCTCACAAATCACTCCTCCACATTGATTAGTTGCTCTTGTTTCGACCACTCTCTTAATAGACCTTTTCATAAAATAATGAAAACGAGACTTCAGTCACTGCACACTGTAACAAGTTCTACTTGGCCCGTTTTCATTGATTCATGAAAAGGATTATTTATTTAGTCAATAATGTTCTAGTAAATTTAGTGATCAAACCATATCTAGCTTATTATTAAATACCCTGATATGTCAACAAGCTTGTATCCTCAGTGGGTAAAAACTTGTTCAAAGTCAGATGTAAAGACGCTAGAACAATGTCTTCAACATTGTTCTAGCGACTTTGCTGCGAACTTTGAACAAGTTCTAAAAACAACTTTTTTGATAGATAAATTTGTCTAAATTCAACAAAAGTGAAACAGGAGGATATAACTTTGAAATAAACATTAATGTTATCCACTTTAGGGTCGTAAAACATTTTACTTACTAAAGAGTATAAGTTGGTTTTTATAACATCAATAATTACTCCCAATGCAAATTAGTAATAATGACAATCTAGGGTCGTTACTGTGGACTTTGAACAAGTTTTTGCCCACTATGGGCTCTCTGTAAATTTTATTCTTGAAATCCTTCATAATTTATTGTATAGTTCTATGTAAACAAAAGTTTGATGTCGATTGGATTATATTGATTATTTTAGTAAATTACAATAATATGTGTATGTTAGTTTGTAGAACGCAAATTATTTCAGTTGTATGAAGTTTTTATGTCTTCGAGGCATACATCCAGCTCCATATAAGTGTTGGAGTTTTTACTGATCCTTATATCAATTTTTCTTATAAAAGTTGATTTCCACTGGGCAAAAAAGACATTTCATTGGTAGAAATTGACGTCCCTACCAATGGAATGTCTTCTTTTGGCTTTCGCAACAAATTATTCGCCTCGTAGATATCAACCTTTACCAGTGCTCTAAATCAGAACAATAGGTAATTTCTGGTAGTATTTTTACTCTCCTCCATCTCCATAAGTGGTTTCTAGTAATATTTTCAGGCTTTGTAACATTCATAATACAAATTAAATCTAAAATTCACATTTCAGAAAATGTGAAAATCAATCTTTACCAGTGCTCTAAATCAGAATAAACTCTTCTCCACAGGTAATTTCTGGTAGTCTTTTTATTCTTCTCCATAGGTGGTTTCTGGTAATATTTTCAGGCTTTGTAACATTCATAATACGAATGAAATCTAAAATTCACATTTCAGAAAAATGTGAAAAGCATAATGAGAAGATTGACTTACTTTATTTGGATTTATGTCACAACATGTTGTTTTGCTATTCATTTGGTAAAATTCCACGTTGATTCGCACAATGGAAAGGATATTATGTATTGTGGTGAACCAAACCATCCATGCAAAACACTAGGATATGCCTGGAATGATTTGCGTGCAAGATTGATGATGAATAGCACTGGTTTATATGGAGAAGTTATTTTCATGCTAAAACCTGGTTTTTACGATTTAAATCAATTTCAACCACTTACATTTACTTGCTTACGTTCTGATATAACATCGATCATCGTCATGGCTGACAGGTAATCGGCTCAACTTGAGCATTTTCTAGAAAGTTTCGCTCAAACGGAAATATATTTATTTGCATTGTTATCTAAATCTCGTTCCCAGGGCTTCTTTCCGCTTTTTGAAGGGTGCGCGCAGTCCTCTCTTCAAAAAGTGGAAAGAAGCCCTGGGAACGAGGTTGATGTTATGTAAATAAATCAACACAAGCTTTCCATTGTAGAGTCATGTTAGCTATATAATACTGTATCATTTCCATTCTAACTCATTCCTATCGGTGATCACCCGTATTTACAATATTTTGTCAGTCATTCTTTACTTATTTTTTCATATTTTCGGGGGGTAAAATTAACAAAAACATTAAATATAATTCATAGAAGAGTCATCTTAGTTATATGTAAAACTGCATCATTCATCATTCAGTTTTATAGATTTTATGAATTTCAAAACAGAACAGCAGCCGAATAGAGACTACTGAATTGATATATCCTTTTCTTCCTGGCAGTCAACTTAGCTTGTCCTGAGTTATACGAATTTGTGAAATCGAAAAAGAAAGTTTTAGATTCAGTACAAGAAAGTAATTCCATGCTCTCAGTAGATCCAAATATAATTTAAAGCTGATTTTCATTAAGCAAAAAATTCCGCGCGAAAGCCAAATGGAGATATTCCATTGGTAGAAAGTGACATTATACGGCGTGTAATACCAATGGAACGTCTTCGTTTGGCTTTCCCGCGGAATTTTCCACCTAATGGAGACCAATCTTTTTAGATCGCCTTACTACCTGGCACCGGACGTCATATCAACTTTGAAAAGTTTTGACGTCGCGACGTCAATGCGACATCTTTTCGACGTGGAAATGACGTCGCGTGCTCACTGTAACGTTGTTGTTTTTACGTTGAAACGACATTCGTGTATCCAGGCTATGGTCAAGACATTTAAATGCAAGGAGACATATTGCAAGGAGGCTAGATGATATAATCACTCAAAGAAAAAACTAGTCCGTGCAGTAATCCGTATTATCAATACTCCTTGCGAACAATGACTGCTTTTCAAATCATCAGTGACAACAACAAACATTTTTTATTCGATCAT
Organism: Neoturris breviconis; assembly: GCA_032360805.1. Taxonomy (NCBI): domain Eukaryota; kingdom Metazoa; phylum Cnidaria; class Hydrozoa; order Anthoathecata; family Pandeidae; genus Neoturris; species Neoturris breviconis. The sequence continues at coordinate 149 of JAULBZ010006842.1, read as the reverse complement.
TTACTATTAAAATTTGACGCATTGCTTTAGAAGGATTTTGGAGCTGATTCTAAAATTGTTGCTACCAGGGCTCGAAATAACAGCCGGTCATCACTGTGGAGGAGAGATTTTTCAGAATATTTTCAGCCAACTTGTCTGAAAATATTCTG
>JAULBZ010006841.1:0-12023 GCA_032360805.1 Neoturris breviconis | reverse complement strand
TTTCACATGAGTTACTTTTAATGTATTTTGGATAATATAAGATGGAGATTTTTTTTGACGTTCGTTCTCCTTTAAATAACAAATATGAAATTTACAACTTCTGTATTACATTCATTTCTTTTTTAATATCTAAAAAAAAATTAAATAAGCACCCCCTTAAAACTGTCCAAATAAATAAGCGCCCCAGGGTGTCTAAACGAGGAAATACTGTATGCAACTTAAAACTATACCTAAAAAACAGTTTTTTGCAGATAGTATCTGACAGTTGAGTTATTTTCAGATGTGTATTTTATATCAAATATAAAAGTTCATCAATATTATTCAACATGATTACTGCATGCACATGGAGAAGAAACCGCTTTATTTTTGAGCATTGCTTTAGGCTATGATATTAAATACCTTAGTAAATATCTGTAACCCTCCCTCTTTCAAATACTTCTTAAAATCTCAAAAATAGCTAAAAGTATAATAACACAAATGATATATTAAGCCAAATTATTTATATAGAATATTACAAACACATAGCATATAGTATAGGTATCAAAAATAGATATCAAAAGTGAAGCTATTTTTTGTGGCATAATTTCGACCCATTTCGAAGATTATAATGTTTTTCCTCTTCCACACTGACTGTCTTATATACAATACTCCACTTAAGTATAGAGTAGAGCCTATCTATTATTTTCCCAAGGTTGCACTTCCCTTTTTGTTTTTTAGGAACCCAGTCTTAGTGAGATTGCTATTCTGATGGAAGAAGAATTACCAGAACAAGATTCAACTTCAGCGTTAAAATCAGACGTAAATGTAAGCTCCAGGAGACAATATGAATTAGACGGAAATGATTCCATAATGAACTCTGTAAACTCCGATGATAACTTATTATCACCAACATTAGAAAATAAGTTGAAAAGGAATCTTACGCCATTAGAAATACAAACATATGGAGCTTCACCCAGTAATAAATATATATCACTACGTACACATGCATCTGCTGAAAAGAAGTTTGGGTTGTTGAAAAAAGATAACTCAGAGGTATATATAGTGCTCGAAATAAGAAACACCATTGAAGAGTACATTTTGAGCATAGCTTTAGGCTATCTAACTCTTTCACGGTGATTTATTTGTTCTAAGTTCGAGCACAAAATATTTAGTATTCCATTTAACACACAAAGTTTTGAAAAATGTGTTGAAATTCTAAGGCCTGCATCTGCAGAGAAGAGTGCAGAGTCAAAGTTCTTTCAAATGATTAGTGGGTTTGTGATGAACAGGCTTGGTTTATTCTGCATATTTTTTCTAGTTTCTCACAATCATGCGTAATTGTTAGTACCTGTTGTAATTATTCTTTTACTGATAGCTTGAAATGAGACACTAGTTTAAAGTAGGTTTTGTTGTGGATCACATCCATAAATTGGATAATTGTTAGTTTAAGGAATTGAGGATTTTAGGATGAGTAATTTCAACATAAAAGTTTACGAGTCTGTAGGATGAGTAAAATTTTATGTCCAGAAATAACGAATCCTAATTAATCTTGTTTGAGAATACAACATTCTATCACCTCTTAATCATGCTCTTAGTTATATCAGGAAGAAGAACAAATTCAGATAATCAACTCTTTTCCATGAAAAACTATAAACATTTATTCGCATGTTCACCATCATTGTTGATGAAAATAATTCCGACGCATACGTTATAAAACATGCAATACAACGAATGAGCTTAAAGGCCGTTACTTTTACACTTCAAAAAATCTTCAGTGGAACGGAATTCCCAAAAACTTGTTCAAAGTCAGCATAATAACGTTAGAACAATGCTCAGTGAACTTTGTTCTAACGTATGTTTCATGGTTTTGAACAGATATTTTCCGGATTAACAAATGATATTGCCAACGACGGAAACGGAATTATTTCCACGAACTTCGTAGAGAATGGGAGATATGAGTCAAACTAACAATTTCCAAGTCATATTAATAAAGGGAACGGTAGAATACGAGTCAAACTAACGATTTTGAAGTCAATTTAACGAACAGAATGGAGGCTATACAAATCAAACTAATGATTTCCAAGTCACTTTAACAAAGGGAACAGGAGATTTATGAGTCGAACTAACGATTTCCAACTCATTTTAGCGAACAGAATGGGAATTATACGAGTCAAACTAACGATTTCCAAGACATTTTAGTATAGGGAGCTTGAGATATTTTAGTCTGAAGTCATTACAATAATGTTTGTGTACTTTAATAAACTTATTGTTTTATACCATGAAATAAACATTCTATTTTGAATAGATATGTTTAGACATATTGTTCAACCTGTTTAATTAAAACTGGTAAACACATGTGCTTTTCATTATGATAAGTGAGCAAAGACTTGTTCAAAGTTACCAGTGAAGATGCTAGAACACCGTCGTTCGACGTTGTTCTAGCATCTTTACAGCGGACTTGGAGGAAGTTTTTAGAATGACAACGGGAATCACTCATATTAATTTATAATAATATGTTCAATAAGTTACTTCTCTATGCATGTCTTTATTTAACAAATAGAAACCAGGTTAAGAGATTTTAAATATCAACAAATTAGTTGAACAACCAAAGGAACTTGTGCGGCTAAAAGTAAAATGGACAATTAACGACTATCAGCGCAAGAAGGGTTCACCAAAAACTTTGTCTACTCGGTCCCAAGTTTTGGGCAAAAAGGGTCCAAATTGAGTTTTTGGTCCAATGGACCGAAAAGGCATGGTACTACCATATGGCATTCTATTAGACCATTGGACAATTTTATTTCAATTTTATCAATTTGGGACCGAGTATCAGCGAAAAAGGGATTTTTTCAAAAGTGGATACTTCGCAAATTTTCGAACATTTGATTTACATTCACCAAAATGTTTAATTTATGATTTTTGTTGACTTAGAAATTTTTGGAATTTTTTTCACTGTTATAAGGATTTGACCAGAATTACATTTGGACTCTTTTGAAAATTAAGACTTTGACCATGAATCTTTTTTGGCAGACATTTTGTATTTTGGGGAAGCTTTCTAATCAATTTTTTGAGATGATAAAACATATAAAAAAGAATTTTTAACATTTCAAGAATTGAAATCTCCATTTTGATTTTGGGAAGCTTCCTTCTTTAGGGCCATTAAACATTAACATGCAAATTAAAAATATAACGACAATACCCAATTCAATAGAGAAAGATTTTTTTAATAAAAGAATCCATTAGAAATATAATGACAATACACAATTCAACAGAGGAAGAATTTATTAATAAAATAATAAATTAGAAATATATTGACAATACCCAATTCAACGGAGGAATATTTTTTAATAATAGAATAACTTGTTTTATTGAAGATGTAACCTTCTATTTCATTATTTTTTATTTATTTTAATTTTTAATAACAGATAATGACAACCACCTTTACTTTACAATATTTTATTACTGCTAATAGACACCATGTTTCTATTCATATTATGTTAAACTATTTATTATGTTTAATGGTCACACTGAACATATAACGTTTTAAAATATATTTAGTACATATATATTATCATAATATGCTAGGATGTAAATGCAGGGGTTGAAATAAGGAAAAATAAGTTGACCGGTCATCAATTTGGAGTCATGAAGTGATTCAACACAAATCACGTACTTGGACATCTTGTAAACCATAACCAACCGTGCTGCTTCAAATTATTATATTATTGATTTATGTAGAAGGGTGGTTTCTTGAAAAACACAATAAGCGGTTATTTTGTTCCAATGTTTCTCTTATAAGTCAATCGAATATCTTTATTGCATGTCAAAGAAAAACGTGCATTCAGTCTCTCAGAACAGAAGTTTATTCATTGCGTTTTAATTTTCTTTAAAAGAATAATTATTTATTTATAACTTTCTTAGAAATACTATTCTTAGAAGAACAATATTGTCATAAGTAAACTATTATCCGTTCAAAGATATTATTGTGGACTTACTTACCAGGATTTTCTAATTGCTTTTATTTACACTCGATTGTTTGACCATTTAAGCTTTGTTTAATAGCGAAATAGTTTTAGGATGGACTCCCGAGATTAAGAATTGAGACAGGTAATACACAGCGAATGAACTGTTGCGTGAGAAATGATGCATACTCTAGTGTAGAACAGGCCTTAATAAAATAATATGAACAAGCCTTAATAAAATAAAAATGTCATATATCAAGAACACGAAAGCGTGGTTTAAAATTATGATAAATAATAACAAAATACGCGCAAATTAAAATGGCGTTCCAGCGGTAGACTACGTGAAAATTCTTTCCGTTGTTTTCCTGTTTTTCTTGCAATGTTATGGTGTTTATTTTGTGCTGGAAATTAAATTTACTTGTAGCTGAATGGAGCTACAGAAGATTCACAGAACTTTATCGTTAGTAAAATGACCAGACAGCATTTCACTAGCAATATTTTCTGACCAGTCATATGATAAATATGATTGGTCATGTCCGATGATGACCAGACGTTATTTCAACCCCTGAAATGTGTGTATCCAATTCACAATAATAATATATTTCATAAAGCTTTAATTTAAATTATATTATTATTTAGTTTATACATAATGCTATGAAGTATATATAATGTGTGTATCCAATTTATATCCACTTTAAAAGAGTGACTTTTGAGCATTGCTTCAGGCTATGATATGAAATTTCACTCCTCTTCTACACAGTGATTGAATGTATTTATGTCTTGATAAAGGTTTTCCAATTTGTTTATTTGTTTATTTAAAACTTTATCAACTTAATAAGGACATAAAATCCTAATGCCATGTAATGTTTTGGTGTTTATCTTTGGTATGAAATTTCACTACTCTCCTCTCCTCTCCTCCTATTGACACAATTTTACCTTGACAATGGTGTTCCAATTGTTTAATTGACCTGAAACTTTATCAACTTAATAAGGACATGAAGTCCTAATGCCATGTAACATTTTGGGGTTTATCCTGGATATAAAATTTCACTTCTCTCCTCTACAGTAAATTGACATAATTTTACCTTGAAAAAGGTGTTGAAATTGTTTATTTGACCTAAAACTTTACCATCTTAATAAATACATTATTTCAAACACTGACATATAATATGTGTATGTAAATCATATTTATGTGCATAGGTTTAACTTTCACTTGGTTTGGTGGGCTACTTTCAATACTGTACCTTCGATTTCACGTTTATATTCTTTATGCGCTCTTGACAATGTAAATTGTCTATTTCATTCTATTTTAATATTTAAATGCATCACTCTTTTCAACTTGAGTTTTGTAATAATATTGCAATAGTAATTTTCACTAGTGATATTAAGAAGGATTAATTTCAAATAAAAACACCATTTTAAACGAAACTAGCAAACATGTGATGAGATTAGTAATGTGAAACAACAGCCAATCTCTTAAGACTGTATTGGATAAATGAATAATCTAAACAAAACATCAAACGTAAAATAGTGATTGTTTCATACAGTGCTTGTAATAAGAGCCCATAACCAATAGCCTGGAGCTATTCTTGAAAAGTCCTCCTCCACAATGCTTATTTGTTCTTATTTCAAGCACTGTAACAGTAGTAATATTATCAGGTGTTTGAAATAAGAGCAAAATAATCACTGTGGTGGAGTGATTTTTAAGCATAGCTTCAGGCTCAAAAATCCTTCCTCCACAGTGATTATTTGCACTTCAAACACACGTCGAAACATCTGGTAGTCAGTTTCATGATTTACATGATAAATTTAAAAGCCACGATGTCATGATATTATAAGATAAGACAAAGTCACCATGGTTCTTATTAAGCTTATATAATACAAAATTATGAAGCTGTGCATTTGATTAGATTGATTTTGTTATACATTTTAATTGATTGACAAATGTTTTTACCTAACATGTTTTTGTTTATAGGATGAAATTTTGTCAAGTGATGAAGAAATATACGAAGTGGAATATGATGACGAGAGAATGATGGATGGTATAAAATTACTTTGTTTAAAAACCCACTCAACCATGAAAATAAGTGTCAATTATTATGTACCACTGATTCTTTAATATTTGTTTTGTTGTCATAACTGAACTGTTTTATTTGAGATCAGTGTTTGATATAAGAGCAAATAATCACTGTGGAGGATCTTTGAGTAGCTTCTCCACATTGATTACTTGCTTTTTTCTCCACCCTTCCAAATTACTACCTGTAAATGTTCAGACCTTAAAGGAGAAGTAAACATTTTGAGAAAAAAATGCTAAATTAACGTATCCCTCCATAAAAACATACTTTTTCACTTCTTAATGATCATAAAAGGTTTGATATCGCAATGTTTAATAACTCTTTTTTTATGTGGAAATGTCGACCTTTCAGCATTTAAAAAAGACTCGGTCGGTCATAATTTATGACGTAACAAAGTGCAAAAAGAGTTTATAAGAAGGAAAACTGATGTGTGTTATCAGAACATGTACATGCCGGCAATAATATTACTATTTTAATCATTATAACGATAACAAACAATATAGAAAATATTGTTATGAGCAAATATCTCTTAGCTGATCTAAGGTACTTGGTTCATTTTAATCATACTGGCAACTTACCACTCCCTTTACAATAAGTATTGTCCCAAACGCCTACACTTTGGCTATGGAGGTATGATAGCACGATCTAGACTGGCTATTCTTGATTTAATGACGGGTGTGAAAGTGTTCATGCTGCAACCTGGTGGGTCGTTAAAAAAATCACTGCTGCTGCAAAGAACCATTCTTATCTAAAAGATCTGATGGAAGAAATGGTATACTTGAAATCATCAGGGGAGAAGTGTGCTGTGCCAAATGTGTCTAACATTCTTAAACATTTGAAACATCTATATCTGAAAACCCAGATAAAGAAGAAGCAATTAGAAACATTCGCACAAGATTTGTTTTGTAAATTGACTCACCATGCTACAGGCACATGATGTCGGATCAACGTAACAACATTTCAACGCCACTTTGATGTTGGTTCAAAGTTGATCTGATGTCATGTACCCATAGGGAAGTTTATAACATTTTACATCATTTCCATCTAATGTCTATATTATGCCTGTGGGCACACCATGGTCAAACACAGCATGGATAACATTGAGTCAAACAATAGTACGTTAAATGTTCTTCAATTACCGTTCGATCAAGTTGTGTCCACTAGGATCTCTAGTCAGAGTCAGGTGTATCTCTTTCCTCGTTAGTTTTATCTTCCATAAATGGAATATAAGTTCCTGATTCTTCTGGGTAATGTTCTTTTATCACGTAAATTGCACACGAAGGAATAACTTTTCATACACTTTTTCCAAGACGGCTATGGACTCACAATGTGTATTGTTTGTATCCTGCTAAAAGAAGCGATCTATAAAATTTTGTTTGAATAGGATAATATATTCTTGCACGTGTTACTTGATTATTTCTATCATAATTACGTATATATGAATAATTGATGAACTCGAGATGTTCACAAATGAAGAACTTTTAAAAACATTTTGCAGAGAATTTAAAAAAATAATTTTCGTTATTCTAGAGAAAAAATGAACATTTGAATCGGTTTTTAAACAAAGTTAATGCTAGAATAACCCTTGCAGAATTTCGTTTGTATCTTTACAGCAAAGACTCTGTATACGTTGCCATATGATGACGGCCTCCACATAAACACCAATCGTTGTTTCCTATTGAAGTTTTTACCTCATCCTTGTTGCTCTCACTACCAGTATCACTATCTACATCTTCAAGTTCTTCTTTGTTTTAAGTTGATTTGAAATCAAAAGGCTTTAAACGGAATAAATCTGGTATTAAACCTTTTAAACTAGAACTACTTAAATTTCCCTCATCTGTGTTTTGCGCTTTTTCAGCAATTTTTTAACAAATTTTAAAGATTATTAAATTGGAGCAATTGATAAGAAGAACGGAAAACGTCAAAGAAGTAATCGATACATAAAAATATATTAAAAATCTAAAACATAACAAGGAGTGAACTGATACGTTGTACTTCTTCGTTATAAACGTCCATAATAATCTTTTTGCACTTTTTTACGTCATTATGCTCAATAGAGCCTAGTCTTTTTTAATATTGCATGGTTTTTAAAATTGTACTCATTTTGAACAAATTCTTTATGCGATATGTAACTTTGAACGCAGGGACTAATATTTTTGCACAAGGAAACAACATAGGATAAACATATCAAAAAATAACTTTTTAGTTTACTTCCCCTTTAAGTAACTGTTTTTTTAAGTATAAAAAGTTCAATCAAGGCTTGATGTTCCAAAATATTTATAATGAAGCAATGGTTCATCCAGTTAGAACTTTCTATTTGAGAGCATAAATAAGTGCGCAAAAATATCTGTGGAGAAGAGAAACCAATCAACTGCAAGCTTTTTGACATCGCACCCTTTGACATGACACACATAGATTCTAAATTGATTGTAATCAAACTTTATCTTTTTATTGTTCTAGATGAAAGAAACACTTATAGTTACGCAAATTTTTTGAGAGCACATAGCTGTTACGACATAGTACCAAACAGTTCGAAAATGATCGTATTTGATTCAAGACTGAAGGTATAAAATAATTTTGATCAATATTAATCTAATGGAAGTCCATATCATTTCTATTATTTCCAAGCAATTATTTATTTTACTTGCTTGTTGTTGTTTACATTGGCAATACATAGAAAACAACAACACTACCTTTTTGTATTCATGTTGCATTATAAGTACTAGGTGTGTATGATCCATTAATATAACAAACAACAATTCCAAGTGAATGAAAGAACTTTTATTCATATTTGAATTTCATTATAAGTACTGTTGTATTAGATGTGTATGCTTTATGACCCATTAATTGTGAGCTTGGGGGCCATGGTTTGATCTTTTCGTGTGCATGCAAGCACAAAAACAGATGCTCATTGTGCCACCTATTTTCAGTGCAATGAATGAATTTTTATTGTCTATGGTTCTATGCAATGTTGCATAGGATCAAAAAAATGATCTGAATACACGCTGCAATTTCTACTCGCGCATGTCATGCAACATGTTGTATTGCATGTACATGAAAAATCCCATCATTGGCCCAAGACATTACTATTCTCTGTATATACAAAATATAACAAACAGCAATCTCAAGTAACCTGTGAAGGGGTGTTATTTTTTAACTATTTTCAAAAAACACTCCTCTACAGATTATTTCCGGCAGTATTTTCTGGCTTAAAATATTATTTCCCCACAATCTGTTAACACCTATAATTAAACTATTATTTTATCTCTAGGTTAAGAAAGCATTCTTTGCATTAGTACATAACAGTGAGTTGCAAGCCTCAGTATAAATTTGAGACATCACCTGCGGAGGAGAATTTCTTGAGTACAGTTTTCAACTCTGAACCTCCAAGTGATATCTGAAATTTATTATTCATATACCTTACTCAGTTTTAAATTTGTGCACCAACATAAAGGATATTTGCCAACTTCAATATTGTGCATGTACAGAGCCTAGTGTTTGAAATATTGATCTAAAAGTGTGGTAGAGGGTACTTTTACGATGATGACATGCGTTAGGTTACCCTCCTGGTAAAAATATCTCCGACACTGTGTTTTTATGTCATTATTTTCTGACACTGTAGGTGTTTAGCTGAAGATAAAACTTGTTATTGATGATCTTCTACTTTTTGAAGTTAAATCTATTCACACATCCTAAAATTTACGAGGATTCCATTTAACCTAAGCTCTTCATGAATTTCAAATTGTTTGAATTGAGTAAGATATACTGTATTTACTTGAATGAACATTGGACGACACACTCACAGAATGCTTGAACTGTGAGGAGGGGTGCTCATTTAAAGGGGAGCTCTATCAAGGGAGGTGCTCATTAATTTGTTTTTAAGGGAGCAACAAGAAATTTACAATATCAACATTAAAGCTTCAGTGACCACTTTGAGATATAAAAGAGATTTTAATGTAGAAATTGTAAATAAGTGAAAACCCTTTTGAAACGCCTTCAAGCTAATTTAATTGGCATTTTGCTCTAATCTGTAGTTTCCAAATGAGCACCCCATCTCAACATTATTTCTCCGAATGAGTACCCCTTTTCAGAAATAGGAGAGGCGCTCATTAAATATTTTATCTCAAAATTGGACACTTTCGAGCAGAGGTGCTCACTCGAGTAAATACAGTATATAAACTTCATTTAGGTGAATCGGTTAATGACTAATGTGCTTATGTTAGACATAAAATATGTTAAAAATTTTATTAAAAGTGTGATGCAGATCAAACCACATATTCTAACTTCACAGTCATACTGGCAAGCTTTTGCAGCTGAAAGCTATTTCCAAAAATACTCCTCCACAGTTCTTTTTAGGTTTGCACTGATAAGCTTTTTAGGGCAAACTTAAACTCTAGGGATCAAAAAATGAATTTGAAATAAATAAAGTTTGAAATAACGGGTTTTCAAATTAACAGGTTTTCAAATTAACGGGTTTTCAAATTAACGGGTTTTCGAATTGACGGATGTTGACTGTATTTATTATTTCACATTCACGATATGCGCAGATTTAATCCATATTAATTTTTGTACAATTATGGAAATATTTATGCAAGTTTAGCGTAGCAAATGCAAGGCAAACTATATTTTCGTTCGTACTAATATTTACGCAAATCAATTTGTACGTAATATCTATACTAACATTGTTGGCAATTGCTCGGAAATTAGTACGCACAAAAATTGATAAAATAAATAATTGTCATTGTTCTTAGATTTGCGTTCTGCACCAGTATGGAGCTCTGCAAAGCAAGAATTTGTTGGTATGTATAATATATAATATCCCTTACTTGATCTGATTGAAGTTGTCTGCAGAGGAGAGAAGAGGCCTTCGAACTGATTGGTACTTTCCAAAGAAGAGACCAACCAATTGCGAGTTTATTCAGATATTTCTTTACATTATACTTTACATTATGTATATCAGTGATTGAAATAAGAACAAATAATCACTATGGAGGAGGGATTTTTGAACATTTCTAGCTTGAAGCAATGCTCAAAAATTACTCCTCCACTATGATTTCAAACATTGATTATTAGTCCAGGGCTTGAAATGTGTACCAAATAATCACAGTGGAGCAGTGAATTTTCAGCATAGCTTCAGGCTTTGGTAGATGAAAGCTGGTACATGTAAGCAGGATAGATGATGTTACACATATGTTAGTTAACACTGATAGCTAACACTGATGACATCAACCTAAACTGTGCACATTAAAATATGGCATGGATTAGTGTGCAGTAAAACATGGTTAACTTGAAGTGTGGGTTCAGCCTATAAATCCTGAAGCTTTTCTCAAAAGTCCCTCCTCCAGAGTGATAATCCTCTTTCATGCTTATTGATGAGTTGTAATGCTTCTTCTATTATGTTTCAGGAATGCTTACTATTACAGATTTTATCAAGATTCTGATACGTTATTATAAATCACCTCTGGTGAGTTCATTTTTTTTACATGGTTTATTACTTTAAGTCAATTTTCTTTGATTCTAAACTCGGATTATAGCTTGGTTTTGTTGGTCTTCTTTCAATATCTCACATTTGATTTTTCTTATAGGAAAAGATGTGGGAAGTAGAAGAACATCAAATAGAAACATGGAGAGGTCAGAATCCAGTGAATAAAAACTTGCTCAAAGTCCTCAGTAAAGATACTAGAGCAACGTTTTCAACATTGTTCTAGCTACTTTCTGCTGAGTTTAAGCAAGTTCTTGTCCACTGGGTAGTTATTTTATTTACATATTTATTCACTGATAACCTATAACATTGTAGTCCCCATAGTTTGCTCATTACTTATATGTTTACATATTTACATGTGAGGGTGATTTAATCATTGACCTCTACGAGACATCTAACGTCACACTGCAATAGCTTCCTAACGTAACGGACGCAAAAAAGATCGCTCTTCAAGAATTTTGAAGAAAAATGAACGCAACAGCAACCATCATGACTAACAATAGTACTGGCTATGTGAAATCATTAACA
>JAULBZ010006840.1:0-12025 GCA_032360805.1 Neoturris breviconis | reverse complement strand
GAATCTTAATATTTTAACAAAGGAAGGGGTATTACTAGGAGTACCACCGTGCCCCATGTGTATAATCGGTGCCATTAGAAAAAAATAAAACTATACTCATAATAGTAATTAAATCCTAAAGTGAATACACATTAATATTTACTTCAAAATTAAAGAAAGAAGCTTCCCAAAATCAAAATGGAGACTTCAATTCCTAAAATTCTTTTTCTTTAAAAAATATTTCTTATCATTGATGAAGAAGCTTCCCGAACATACAAAATGTCTGTCAAAAAAGATTCATGGTCTCATAGAATGTTAAAATGTCAAAAAAATGTCTTTTAAGTCTCTTATCATTTGGGTATGATTTTGCTTAACCAAAATTTGAATGCGGTCAAATCCTCACAGAAATCAAAATTTCAAAAAAAATTCTAAGTCAACAACAATCATAAATTTATTATTTTGGTGAATGTGGTCAAAGTCTCATAGAAACCAAAAATATTGATAAAATTATCTCCTTTATCAAAGCCAAATATGTTATGGGCTTACTGTTGTTTAGGTTAGAGTTATTGTGGAGGATGTAAACCTATACTTGCCATTTAAAAAACGACTCTTTCGATTATCTCCATTTTATTAAGTCAAAGCTGTATCGATAAGGTTTTCAGACAGACACTTCACAAGAAGACAAAATTCACAGGAATAAGAATTCGGAATTAGAAAATCGGTTTTTCAAAACTGAAAGTTTTGGAAAATACTGATAAAATAAAGGCACTTATATTTGTCAATATCTCTGTAACAAACGTATCAATTGTTCTCAAAGTTGCTGGGAACATTTCTGTGTATAGTCTCCTGAAGTTAAGCTATTAAAATTCCCCAAAGGTGACTACGTGATTTTAATGGTCACAATGAAAGCATAGTGGATAAAACCTTGTTCAAAGTCAGCAGTAAAGATACTAGAACAACATATTCATGTTCTAGCATCTTTACTGCACACTTTTCTAAAATAAACAATATTTGATACCTGTTCTTTTTCATCAACAGAGGGTAAAGAAAATGGTTTCATATGTGGCATTATTAGCTTGTTGACATCAGGTAGGATATCTGGAATTACAACGGCTGGTGGATTTTTATATTGTGCTTTAACAATGTCAGGTACCTAATTAAAGAATACGTAATGTGAGATATGCAGAAGTTCTCTCTGGAGAAGTATATTGCAGTGGTCAAATAATCACTGTGGAGGAGTGATTTAGGCAACAAAACCTGAAGCTATGCTCAATCAAAAGGTATGGAATATTAACTGGTCCACCGATTGAAATTTTAACCTAGTACATACATAAATATGATTTGCATAGACTATGTTTGGTGGGCTTAAAACTCTCTTCCATAGTGATTATTTACTCTCCTGTCGAACACTGTTTTGTCCCATTGATTTTGGCTTCTACTGTCAATTTATGATTGTTCATATTAAAGAAGCACTCCTTCACTTTTAAGATAATGCATGAATGGTAGAGAAAGAATATTAGTAGTATTAGGTGATGCAGCTTAAGATATAAGCATGGGAATTTTTTGCGACTAAATTTATCCAAAGTCAGTAAGAACAATAATTTCTAGTTAATTAGTAAGATCTTGTCAATTTTTATCTCCTTTACTTATATTAACTGCACCTTAGGCATAAGTAAATAAACCCCCTGACCCAACTATTACCTACCCCACAATCTACCATATTTAATCTAGAAACATCCCACCCCCCACTACAATAAAGTAACAGAGAGTAATTAGATTATAACGCAACTATAAATTACTTCCTATTACTTACCACACATGTTCTTCTTCTTTTCGGTTGGTGGTCCCTTCTGTTCATTAAGATACGTTCTCTATGGTGAGAGTAAACACTAATTAAACAAAGAAGAGTATGGATACGTTCTCTATGGTGAGAGTAAACACTAATTAAACAAAGAAGAGTATGGATACGTTCTCTAAGGTGAGAGTAAACACTTATTAAACAAAGAAGAGTATGGAGGCAACTTTTCGCTTGATTTACACTAGGTGTGCAAAAGCCAAATAAGGACCATGTTTTTTTTCCATTAGGATAATTTGGTTGAACTCGTTTAGTCTGCTAAAATACAAGAAGCTAATCTTATAAATTGATCTGTTTCATTGTGATGCAAAAAAAAAAGAAGTAGGTACAGGGAGAAAGAAGCAGAATTGAATATCCAATAAACTTACAAATCACCGTTTATAAACCAAGGTTTATTTATACATTTATAACAAAGGCAAAAATACTTACTTTTTTGCTCTTCGAAAGAATTGAAGTTTCACAGAATTGTGAGATATGTTAGATCGTAATTCTTCAAGTATTTGCGCACGTTGACTGTATCTTGGAGTTCTGATATTCGGCTAAACATAAATAACAGAGATTGATTTCTACCTACATGCATAGAAAATAAAATGCAGTTTTTTATACCAGTCAATGCGAAAACCACACAATTTTTTCGCCAATAAAAAGTTTCTTTAGTCACAAATCTGGACACTACTGAAATACACAGGATCATGTAAATACTTACTTCAAAGTTCTCTGGATGACTTGGACAAAGCCATAAGCCAATTGGATCTTGAGCTAATGGTGGCATTAAACAATCACGGTGAAACACAAGTGGACAGAAATCACAGTTGATTAAATAATCAACTCTACTTGATCTAAATGTACAAATAAGGAAACATTAGTGCTCGAAATGAAAACACTGTGGAGGAGTGATTTTTGAGCATTGTTTCCAGCTGGAAAGCCTGAAGCAATGCTCAAAAATCCCTCCTCCACAGTGACTATTTGTTCTTATTTCAAACACTGAACATCTGTGAGGGCTCATCGATAAAAACATTGTTTCGTCAAGACACATTCATATGGTCTGCTCTTCTGCGATTTTATCATAATTTTTATTTGCATAATGCAAACTTAAAAAGGAAAGTTGGGCATTACCTGTGGCGGAATGTTAACACACACTCCTCCACAGATGACGTTTGGCAGTTATTTTCTGACTTATAATGTGAGTTTTGGAATATTTAGCAGTTTTTAAAATAAGAGCAAATAATCACTGTGGAGGAGTGATTTTTGAGTGTTGCATCAGGTTTTCCAGCCTGAAACAATACTCAAAAATCCCTCCTTCACAGTGAATATTTGCTCTTATTTCAAACAAGGTTTGGCGTTTGTCATAGACATGCTAAGTTTATTTGCTGTAATATGAATTCTGAATAATGCTAACCAGATAATAACATAAAATCTATGTTGAATTAAACTTACTTTGAGCAAACAAAGCAAAGCCTTTGAGCTTCTTCCTCTCTAAAGAATAACCAGATAGAAGATTAAGAAGCTTGTCTGAAGGTAACATGCAGTTCGGAACATTTTCAAAGAAACAAAATAAATAGTATAACATCCAATATGCACATTGGAATCGAAATTGTATAGTTTGTTGAAAAGAGATCAATCGGTTTCACCATTAAAGATAATTCTTCGAAGAAGAAATGCTATCACAAACCGCCTAAAAAATTGGTCCGCAGAATATTTACTGTTCCCAGCTAAACTTTGTGAAGTGTATATTAGCCTTATGGCTATATTACAGAATATCATACAGCATCAACACATTATATTGGTATGAATAAAACTTAAAATAATAATATTTCAGTATAACGCATCGCAAGACAACAGAAACACCGCCATAAAATGTTGTAAAAATAATTATCCAACATAAAATATATGATACACACTTATAAATACTAGTTTTAAATTGTCAGAGAAGGTGATTATACAATGAAAATTTAACATAATATCATAGCTGATAAATAGTGAGCACAGTGAGAATATCACTCCTCCACAGTGATTATTTGCTCTTATTTGTAATTTTCCTACTCCCTGTAATTTCCCAATTTTCTTTGCAACTACTTACTTCTTTTTTATTTGGATGGGTGTTCTTCTTTTTCTATCACCTGAAAAGTATATTAACCCTATTAGTACCGGGCTTTTTAGGGTTCTGTAACCCTAGGGGGGGAGGGAGAGAATTCCACCTCCCCTCCATAACTATTGAACCACTTGTAGTGTTTGGATGAAACTTTTCACAATTATAGCTCATAGTAAAAGGAACAAAGTGGTACCAATTTTTTTTGATGACATTTTTGTGATTACGTTATCACATATCATATAACATAGCCAATTTTTCTTAAAAACCATGTTTTCTAAGAATTGCCAAAAAGAGTTATATAAAAGCTTTTCTAATTCTGTTCTCAGTTTTAGATAGGCAATGTTTGATGTTTCACATAGTTTCTGGATTTTAAGTGCAAAGTAAAACCTTGCAAAATGCCAAACTTTCCTTCCAAAAATTTGAAAAAATCCGAATTTTAAAAAATGGAAAAATCAGGGAAAACACATTTGTCATGTGACCAAACATGGAGAAATAAAGAAACTTTTTTAAAAGTAGCTGGAATGTGTGAACTCTTTACCATGGAGACAAACTCAATAATAACAAATCAATTACAGCTATTACCACAAGCTTTGAAGGAACAGCTTATCAAGGCTATTACCTGGCATAACTGTAAAATCTTGCATATTCAATGGAAGTTCAAATTCAGTTGGATTTTTATTTCTATATAATGCCGTGAGTTTTTCGAATGGGTTCAACCCTAATTCACTATCACATGGCGATGATGACCGACTACTAATGTCACTCTTTTCACTTTGGGAACTTGATGTTGGTAGTTGATGTTTCAGGTCACACTAAAAGATAAAATAGATAATAGATCATATAATAATCATAGCAAATTGATGTTAAAAATTAAAAAAAGAAAAAGAAAAGTCCTGACCTATAACATATCCAGTGACTTCAACCTTTTCTATTTTATCTCACCTGAGGAAGGGAACTTTAATCCCTTGAACTGATTTCTACCAATTTGTATTCCTTCTTAATTCAAAAAATATTCTATAGAGGATAGTTCTAATAGTAAAAGCTGAAAACTATACTCAAAAAGCACTCATGTGATGTCCGACGGTTATATTAAGGCTGGATTCTCTTTTTTAAACATTTGCTTATGGACCATCTTAAATAATCACTGTGGAAAAGGGATTTTTAGGCATTGCTTCAGGCTTGCAAGCCTGAAGCAATGCTCGAATATCACTCCTCCACAGTGATTATTTGTTCTAATTTCAAACAATAAATCGATTTTCCCTGTATAACATATAATCTAATTAAGATTTCATTGGTAGATATTGTAAACTAAATTTGATCAAATTCAAATGAAAGAGCATTATGCAAAAAAACTTGTAATGGATTGGTTATTTGGTACAAAGAAACCAATCCTTTGCAAGATCATTGATTCAGTACTCTTCTTGTAAAATTTATTTTTGGATCCTAAGATTCACCTTTCTTGTTAATCCATATTTGCATTCATTGCATATCCATTCTCCTGTAGGGACATCTTCATCTTCCAATGGTGGATCACTAAAAATTGATCATTCATTCAAAATAATTTTGAGATTAAAAATAAAAAACAAAGCAAGATTGTAAGAGCCAATTGACTAGAAAATAGAACATAAAGGTGGAGGGATATGCTAACTATGCTCAAAACAATAATTTTTAAGCTCTTAGTGTATGTTCAAATATCACTCCTCCTCAGTGTTTATTTACTTCCGTGTCAATTGGTTTACTTGCTATCAGGGGTGGAGTACACCTTATGTTATAAGAAATGTACCAGTAGTGTTGGATATAAGAGCATGTAATCATTCATTGTGGACAAGCAATTTCAGAGCATAGCTTCAGGTTACAAAATCCCTCCTCCACAGTAATTATTTGCTCTTATTTCCAACACTGACCAGCATTGTAAATGAAAAGATGATGGACACTGATCGCAACATAGTAAATCACCATCTTCTTTACATGCATCACATCTATCTCTATTAACACTTCTTCCTGGTCTGCGATAGAGTCCAGGTTCTTTAGTCGTTTGTCTTCGTTTTGTTTCATCTGATTGTGGAGGAGCTATAAGTGTCTGTATTTCCTGAAATGTATTAAATTACTGTCAAACTATAAATCCTCTAATAAACGCAGCTTTCTTCTAAATGCCTCCTATTAATAAATGTCCCTCTACTCCTTCCTTCTCTATAATAATTTAGTGTAAATGCTTTGATATTCTTTGATATTAGTCGACAAACTTCTCATAAAAGGGTTGTAATTTTAATAATTCCAAAGATCCTCAAATATTTGTTTTGAAATAAACCCTCCTCTCTTTTAAATGCCTCCCTCCAATAAATGCCCTAAAAAACAAAATTTCTTTGAAAAGGGGAGAGAGGGAGTTTTATGGTTGAAAATGTAGAAGGGGGGGTTATACCGGTTGAAAAACAAGAACAAGAAGTTGATGTATAAAAATAAAATAAAAATCAACAATCCTCAAATCAAAGGTGCTAAGTCAATCGACTTGCAAGTTCCTTGACTGAACACTATTTTTTGCAGTTTCAGAACAACAAACCTCCATTAATCCACCTGAAGTATCTAAATCATATTCTAATTTATCTGCCATATTCGTTATTATTTTTGTATTAATATTTGTTATGTTTTTGATCTGAAACAAAAAAAAGTAATTCATGAGGTCAATATATAAAGATCTATAAGAAAGATCTATGGAGAAGAGCCATCAACCTTGATTTTGATTGGTCCCTTCATCACAAACTGATTCTCCTCTCCATTAGTATTCTAGTAGCTCGGTAATATGCATTTTGAAATGAACATACACTGCTTAAAATATTTACTGTGGTGAAGGAATTTTTAAGTAATGATTCAGGCTTTGTAACCTAAGCCACTCCTCTTTATTTTACTCTCATTTCAAATAATGCCATGATGTAATGAATGTAATGTAATTATTTATGGAAAAGTATCGGAGCAAACTTCTAAATTTACAACAGCATTCCCCTGTGGAGGAGCATCTTTGATGACTAATTTGCAGCCTTTTGACTGCAACCAGTTGGTTGCAAATTAGCCTCAAAAGATGCTCTTCGACTGGAGAATGCTGTCGTGAATTCAGAGGCCTGCTTATACTCAAAAATACTCAATGGTAATGTTTGAGAGTTAAATTCAAGTTTGTCAAATGTCTTTCTTAATTTTAAATATAAATAATACCAATTTGCTGGCCAAACTTTAGATATTACTTTAAGAGATTAACTGTAGTGGGAGTTCTTGAGGCCAGAATAGATGTTAATTGTGGAGGGTAGTGATTTAGGAGAACTGCTTCAGTGGTAAAAATAATCACTGTGATGGAGTGATTTTTGAGCATTGCCTTTACAATGCAGCATAAAAAGCTGCCAAATATGCAGTTGGCATATGGAGACATCCCTTCCATTATTTCAATGATCTGGTGTCTAAGCAATGGGATGCTGGACCACATGCATATTTTCATATTTAGCCTGCGTTAATAGTCCTCGATGTATCTCGGCCTATGCACAAACGTCACATTTTCAGTTCAAAATACTCCCAGGATTTCCAGGACTACATCACATGTGCACAGATGTTCAAATGAGTACCGATAATAACCAAAGAAATTGACAAAGCTGATTGGTTTAATTCTTTGTTTATGTTTTCGCAGACCAAGAGAGGAAAATATGACATTTGTACAGAGATCGAGCAAAACAAGCAAGGCTATTCATACTGTGCTTCTTACTAGATTCAAAATAATAACGAATAAGAACTGGATACTGAATATCACATATAATTATTATATTTTTACGAAGCGGGTAGTATAAATTTAACACTAAATGGTTCATACATTCTTTATATACACATTAATATATCTATAATAAATCTATCGTCAGTGCCCTGATGAGCAAATAAACACTGTGGAAAAGAGATTTTTGAGATTTTTAGCCTGAAGCTAAGCTCATATATTACTTCTACATAGTGATTATTTGTTTTAAGCATTGATCTTCTTCCATAAACAATATGTACCACACTGAAGATTATCTAAAATAACTAGTCAGCATAATTATTGCCATGTAAAAATTGTTTAAAATATATACACAATGAGTTTGGACATTTTGTTTATACTGAACAAATCTTAATGCAACCGCAGACATTAACTGTGGAGGATTTCTTTCTATCGTTATCAGTTTCAAAGCAGAACACACTAAAAAAACATTCCTCCACAGGTGATGCTCAGCAGTTATTTTAAGGCTAATCAGTGGAATAAAATAAGAATGTATGGCATATGGCATATCAAAAGCAATTTGAGAAAATTGTTGACTCAGTACTCTTCTGTAGATGTTATTTTTTAGACTGTTCCTAAAGAAGATTATAGTATCATTGATCAAGGAAGAATAGATTGGTTACTTCATACCAGAGAAACCAATTAATTACTCTTTTCTGAAACATTTAGACATATTTATTGATCATATGTGAAGGACAATGTGTTCCCCATAGTGGGTAGTTCAATCTGCATCATACAGTTGCCCTTTATACTAGATCTGTAAACACAACAAATTAACAATATTTTGGTATTTTAGGGTACTTGTAGATCTTGTAGATCTAAGTTCCAGAGGCAGGAATTCAGGCCCAGGAACGAAAAACGGAGTGTCTGCTACATGAATGCAAAAACTTGAATAAAATGATAATTCATAAATATGCTATAAAATAAAATCTGATACTATGGACAGTGATAGAGATAAGAGCAAATAATCACTGTGAAGGAGTGACTTTTGAGATTAGTTTCAGGCTATAAAGCCTGAAATTATGCTCAAAAATCCCTCCTCCACAGTGTTTATTTGCTCTTATTTCTATCAATGATAGACCAGAAGCATGCAACTATATTCTTTGTTACAGGATCAAATTTTAGCAAATAAACAGAAATTCAAACCGGAGAAATTTAATTTAGAATAAATCTGCGATGAAGAGTGTTATGTCAACGCAATGAACAAAATAAGAGTAATTAACCACTACAAAGCCTGAAACAATGTTCAAAAATCACTCCTCCACAGTGAGTATTTCCCATTCTGTGAAACACTGCACGGGGTGCTATTAACCTATAAATAAACCTATGTACACAGCGGTTAAAATAAGAGTAAATAATCACTGTGATGACTTCGTAGCCCGAAGACTTTGTAGCCTGAAGGTATGCTCAAAATTCACTTCTACACTTTGATGATTGTTTACTCTTATTTGGAACACTGACTTATATACAAATACAATTCACGAAGAAACAAATCAATTGGGAGAGTATTTTTTAATGCTTTTTAATCCCTTAATGTCAAAATC
Source organism: Neoturris breviconis (assembly GCA_032360805.1). Classification (NCBI taxonomy): domain Eukaryota; kingdom Metazoa; phylum Cnidaria; class Hydrozoa; order Anthoathecata; family Pandeidae; genus Neoturris; species Neoturris breviconis. The sequence continues at coordinate 2,771 of JAULBZ010006840.1, read as the reverse complement.
AGATTTTTCCACAGCTAATGCTCCAAATAAGAGCAAATAATCACTGGGAGGAGGGATTTTTTGAGCTTAGCTTCAGGCTTTGCAGTCTCCTCCACAGTGCTTATTTGAACACTGATATCTTCCATAAGGGAATAAGTTTAAATAGTTTACATCCATGCCCTCAGTTAAAAAATTGACAACAAAAAAAGTTAAAATAAATTAAAAAGTGCAAAAATATAATAACCCAGTGGGCAAAAAACTTGTTCAAAGTCAGCAGTATAGATGCTAGAACAACGTTGTTCGACATTGTTCTAGTATCTTTACTGAGGACTTTGAACAAGTTTTTGCCCACTGGGAATGAACAATTTAATGAATGCTACATAAAAAGTTTGTGCAATGCTCAAAATAAGAGAAAAACATCAATGTGGAAGAGACTTTTGAGCACAATATCACACTCATCCACAATGATATTTTGTTTTTATTTTGAGCACTGCTGCGATATTAAATTGAGAATCTTATAGGTAAAAAGTCTATCATACTATTTATACAACATTAACCGTAAAAAAAAAAAGATAATTTATATAGAAATAGTGTTATTTTGTCTCAAAGAAACTGTGTCGATAAGGAATTGAAACAAATATGAATCACATCTATAGAGATAGGTACCAGTCGAATAAATAACAAAAATTTCACTGTGGAGGAGTGATTCTTGATAGCCTGAAGCAATGCCCATAAATTACTCTTCCACAGTGATTATTTACTGTTATTGCGATCGCTGATTAAATGATTTCATACTTGACACAAAACTCTTTTCAGAAAAGCTTGACCAGTGGGTAAAAACACGTTCAAAGTCGGCAGTTATGACGCTAGATCAGCGTTGTAATATGCCCACTGAATGACTTATTTCATACTCTGATTGAAAAAAGATCCTATTGCAGCATTGATGGCTCAATTCCCTTCATTGAAATTTTTGCTGATTTTGCAAAATGAATTATTATTCAGGGTTTAAAGTATCTTCTATGTTAATAATTATTAGAAGGAGAATTAAAATATATTATCTTTAGCATTTCAACCCACATTCATCAGTAGATTTGAGCTGAGGATCCACTTAGTACCTTTAAGTGATTATCATTTAATTTATAGAAAATGATCTGATCTCAAATCTGCCACACCTCAAACTAACTGCCGGAAATCACCTGTTCAGGAATGTTTTTGAGTATAGAAATACTCAAAATAATCAGAAATACTCCTCCACAGGTCATATCCAACAGTTATTTTAAGGCTTGACATTTACTTGAAAATTCTCAGTTTTTTTCACAATGAAATACTTCAAATAAAATGCAGTCTATTTGGAGGCTAAATGTTTTGAAATACAGTCTATTTGGAGGCTAAATGTTTTGAAATGCAGTCTATTTGGAGGCTAAATGTTTTATAAGAATTTAAGATAAATATTCTAGCTCTAAGAATAAGTTAAATAAACGGATAAGAATTATTAACAATAGTGCAGTGTTTGAAATAAGAACACTGTGGAGTGATTTTTGAGCATAGTTTCAGGCTTAAAAATCCCTCCTCCGCAGTGATTATTTGCTCTTATTTCAATCACTGTAAAGACGAGCGATGAATCAACAATCTTGCGATCAATTGATTCTTCATACTAAAACAAGTGGCATATCCCACTTCGCAGGTACTATTATACAAATATTATTACCTAGTCTGAAATGTATTATATGTACAAACTACAAGTGACCTACAAATTACCGTATTTTCTCGTTTTAGCCCCCCTCCCCCTCGTGTTATTGCCCCTCATAAGACTTGTTATATATAAGCACCCCATTTTTCTTTTCTTTTGAAAAACGATTCGTTGTTGGTAGAGACATATTTCACCAGAGTGTGTAGTTGTTGATCTCTTAGAAAAACTTTAATACTTATTATATACAGGTCATTTTTACAGTACAAAACAAAATATGCAGACCAGATAAATACGCATGTTTGAAATAAAAAACAGTGCTAAAAATATTTCTAAAAAAAAACACTCCTGCACAGGTGACGCCTGGTAGTTGTTTTCAGGTTTGTTTCACCATATAGTTGTTTTTAAACACTGTATTATTTATGATAACTGTTCCATCATGCAGGCCTCTCAATTCAAGTTGGCTTTTCCTATGGAGGAGCATTTTTGCTGCAAATTAGCCTCCAAAGATGCTCCTCCACAGGAGAATGCCGATGTGAATTCAGAGTCTTGCATCATGACAGCTGTAATTTTTTGTTAGAACTTACCTAGGAGGTATTTCTCCACCACGATGATTATTTGCTCCTATTTCAAACACTAATTTACTTACAAAAAAAACAAGTAATCATAATACAACCGAGCTTGAAATAAGAGCAATAATCAATGTGGAGGAGGGATTTTTGGGTACGGCTTGAGGCTAGAAAACCTGAAACTATGCTAAAAGATTCTTCCTCCATGGCGATTTTAATTCGACCACTGAACAAGATCGACCATTACCATAATGCCTCAATTAAGCCCCCCCTTGCTCTCAAAAAAGAACCCCCTTAGAACAGTTAAGCACCCCCACCATACTTCTCCTTTAAAATATGACATAATAAATATATACCCAGGCGCTTATTTGAATTTTTTCAACTTAAATCAGTAATTTCATTCTATCTATATTTCCTATTAATTAAATACTGGTACTTTTACCAAAGTTTTTTTGTTTCTATTCAAATCACTAACTTGTTATGAAGATGAAGATGAGGAAATTCACTGATGTTAATTTTTATATGCCACCATTTAG
>JAULBZ010006839.1:0-12025 GCA_032360805.1 Neoturris breviconis | reverse complement strand
ATTATTTGATAAAAAAGGAAACATGGATATTTTGATGTTTAAAAAGTCATACAGAAAGACAGGGAACTATCCTTAAATGTTAAGTAGCAAAATAAAAGACACAAAAAATCGAATATGTTCTAAGAGGCTGGGTACTAGGCTGCCAGGAACAGCAGAATTTGTTGAGTTTGTAAAAAGACCCAAATCTTAAGTGCCCATTCGTATGGTAAACGTTATGCATGCAGCACTCGCAAACTTTGCAGTAAGTCCAGAAACAGGAAATCCAACTTTTCAGCGCACAAGAAATGGCAAAATGCAACATTTGTAGAACATGCAGCACCAATCAAACTCCGCTGCTGTCGGCAATAATTATACAGTTATGTTGTAATTATGTTAACAAACAAAATGGCAGCTGATTTACGTTGATGCGGCACCTAATATAAACTTTAATAGAGTGCCGTATTATAAATCAGCCGCCATTTTGTTTTGCATAATTATAATTATGTAATCTATGATTTTTTCTGCAAATTCTGCAAAATCTTGGTACGAAAAAAAATGACTGCTTGTGTTTAGCTGAGGAAGGTAAGAAACTTGGCATTATTTGCATCACTTGCAGCAAACCACTTACTCCTGTAAGTTGTTTCCTGCATGCAGAAAATGCAGTTAAATGATCAAAGAAATAACAACTGCTGCCATTTCTGCATCTACTGCATGCAGAAAGCTACCAAACGATAAATCTCTAGAGACTTGGCCTGGTCGTTTTCCGCATTTGAAAGCTACTTGTAGTGTGTATTTATTACTCACCAAAATTCATGAAATGTCTCATTATTTATGCGTTTGTTTGTAGCTTATCCAATTGACTTCAAATGTGTTTTTAGATAGGATGAAACTATGTCATGGCCCATCTTAAATTTTAAAAGTAAATTATTATTTATTTTTTTTAGAGGCTAATTTGGTTTAAAGCCGCACAATAAACTATAATTATTTTTAGTTCGTGACCCAGTTCCATACTATCTGAGCTAACTCTGCAAATTTCTGAAGAAAATCTGTTGTAGATTATCAGATATTCTTCTTTCGCTGAAACTCTTTTGTTTGGTGTCTGCTATTTTCAATGGTTGCTATGACAACCATTAACGTTGATTTTATCATTTTATAAAGCTGTTAATTTTTAAGGATCTTTCCTCCTAACTACTGAATGAATGGATTATAAGACTAGACTTTTTTTAAATATTTCCTATAATTTATCTACAAGCATACACACAAGTAATAACCACAATTAATAAGCTCATCAAAATGATAATTGCAGTAAAACGTTTATTATGTGTTGAACCTAATCTTCTGGAGAGCATCAACACTACACTAGGACATGGTTCCATAAATAGTTATGGAGGGGAGGGGGTCCTTTGAACTCTTCCGCCAGCGTTAAGAAGAAACGTCCAGTATTAATAGGGCTAAAAAGAACACCATGTAGCAACTGAGTCAATATTTTATTCTGGTGAGTGTCACCCTCCCTCATTATCTAAAAATAATTATGATATGGAGGAGTTTTGCAAAACAATTTGCGAGACCATTTTTGTACCATTTCGAGACATCGTTCTAAAAGCAGGAGCATTACATTATCTCCTCAGTCTCGTTCCCAGGCTTTTATTATTTTTCTTTAATAAACAACCTAGCAGTAAGCCTAACCCTTACCATATCTCTTGGTGTAATAGGGCTAGTCAGCAAACCCTAGCATTAGGGCTAATAACTAACCCCTAGTATTAGGGCTAATCAGTAACCCCTAGCATTAGGGCTAATCAGTAACCCCTAGCATTAGGGCTAGTTAGTAACCCGAGTATTAGGGTTAATCAGTAAACCCTAGTGTTAGGGCTAGTCAATAATCCCTAGTATTAGGACTAATCGGTAACCCGAATGTTAGAGCTAATCAGTAAACCCAAGCGCTAGAGCTACTAGGCCCACCTCTGCGCACTCACTTCCTATTGATGTAAATACTTTTAATTTCCTTGTGGATTTATATCTACAGCATTTTAGTAACAACTATCTTTAAAACATATATTGAAAATATTTTTGAAATACATTCCCATAATTACATCACATAGTAACTTAATTATCAACAAATCATTAAATTAAATTACTTATGGGGAATGAAACCGAAATTATAATATGTTGCTACGGAGAGAAGTTCTAAACAACAAGGGAGAGAGATAATAGAAACGCATTGGAAATTGTGCGCGAATTGTGTTTCGTATTTTATAAACATATTACAAAGCCATGCATTTGATCTAGCGACCTATTTTTTATATTACATTCAGTGAAGTTTTACCTAGTGGGCAATAACTTGTTCTAAGTCCGCAATAAGGAAGCTAGAACAATGTTTTCGACGTTGTTCTAGCGTTTTTACTGCGGACTTAGAATAAGTTTTTGCCCACTCGGTTATTTCCAGAGCTTTTTTTAAATTCAGTAGGTGTAAAGAGCGAACAAATTAAAAACAACGTATATCTTTAACGCGATAAATAATTTTCAAACGAAAAAACTTAAGAACGAAAATGATAACATCTGTACTGCTACAATAACATAATAAATAATAATAAATAAAAACTTGCCCTGTGAGCAAAAACTTGTTCAAAGTCAGCAGTAAAGTAGCTAGAACAACGTTGAAAATGAATTTCTAGCGTCTTTCCTCCAGACTTTGAACAAGTTTCTTCCGTTCCTCAGTCTATGGCATTCGTAAGCAATAGCAAAGAAACATTATTATTCTAATCGATAAATTCTCGTTTTCAATCGATAATTGCACGAGTTTTACCAAAGTTTTGACCTGCTTGTGAGGCACCTTTGTTTGAACCCATTTGCAATCCAATAACGCTTTCACCCGCCCTGAGCTGCTCTTCGTTAAATTCACGTTTGTTTTCAGTAGCTTCCGCAGGTCCAAGTGTTGGCCCATCATACCCGATTGTTTGTGCTTTTCTTCCAAGTGCAAAAAATGCATTAATCACTTGAGGAATGTTATTAGCCTCGAATAAGTCTGCTGTTTGAAAGAGATCATCTTTTTTACAGCCAATGTTTTCACACCCAGAGAGGAAATTAGCAACATTCTCCATCTGCTTGAACGCCATGTTGCTCGTGTTGATCTTTTTTACGCTTCCAGGTTTTATGACGTTAATGATATAACACAATAAATAGCCATCCTTTAAGAGAACTTGAACATCTGTTGGTTTTTTACAGGCATCACCAAGCTTTCCCTTAATTTCACATAATTTTTCATCGTCTACATTGGCATTTTCTAACACATCAGAAAACCAAGTAAACGCCTCTGCAGTTAGATTAGGATCATACTTTGCAGCTTTTTTATTGGCTAGTTCAGCAGTCATACCAAATCCCTTTGGTCGGTTGGCCATCTTGAAAGTATATAAATCTTGAGGTTGTTTCTTCACCAACGTGTAAATACCAAGTGGTTTATCGATATGTTATATGAAAGACTATATCTTGTTATAAGTTATTAAATAAGAAAAAAAGCACCAACACCCGAAATGTTCCACACGACCGAATCTCAATTGATTAGTTAAACCCAGTGAACTAAAACTTGTTCACAGTCCGCAGTAAAGACGCTAGAACAACGATTCTAATGTCTTTACTGCTGACTTTGAACAAGTTTTTTCCCACTGGGAAGGAGTAACATTTATTAATTGTTTCCATCAAATCTCCATATTTAGCTCTATCTATTTAACACGACCTGGTTTCTATACTATAGACTTATTTATAACTATAATGATGTCATTTTGAAAGCTGCGAAGTTGGTTTAACTTGTTGGTTATATTTGATTTCCATGTCGGAAATTAAGCCATGCCGACATGTGACGTTTTTACAACGTATAAAAGATGTTGTTTTCAACGTCAAAACAACGTCTTTTTAAGTCGAAAAAACCTCACGTGCCCATTGGGAACCATGTTAAAAATGTTCAGATTAATGGCGAGAATTTTTCCATTTATAAGTATTTTATTGTTGTGATTTTTGCGCAATTTGTATGACGCTATGGTTGCTATGATTTAAATCAAAAAAGTCAGATAAGATGTTCTATATATGAATTCTAATATATAACTTGACTCAACTTCATTCCCAGGGATTCTTGTCTTTTCGAAATACGGAAGAGGTATACGGTATTTCGAAAAGGCAAGAAGCCCTGGGAACAAGCTTGTAATTTGATCCTTTGCATCTTAGGCAGCCTTTACATGGACCCTTAAATGAGTTTCACCCTACATGATCTTGTATTTGATTGGTTACTTCGTACGAAGGGGTCCAATAAAAGAAGCTTCCTTAGACTAATAGAATCCTAGCATAATCATTGTTCGTGATTATCACTTTGAATTTTTACGTAATTAATGAATGGATCTTTTCTGTTTCTATTGGTGTGCTTATGCGAAAAACTTACATAAGCTTAAAGTCGCATAACCACCCTACTTTCTCAAAATTCCAAAATCGATGCCTAGTTCATTATTGACAATTGCTGATCAAGCCCTGAAGATTTGAGCATTCATAAATAACAGGAAGTTGTTAAAGAATTATTTTACCAAATGCTAGCTACAACTTTATGTTATTATGCACATAATCAATGAAGTTTGACAAACAATATGGCTGCCACACAGTTAGTATAAAAAATGCAAAACTTTAATCACTCATATCTCCACAAATAATTGTCATTAGGGGATCAAATTTTCAGAATGTGTGACTGACTTGATAAGCTTTCATGTCATGTATATAAAAGTTTGACCAAAATAGGGTGATTTTGCACCTTTAACGTGGCTTCAGGCTATAAAACAATTATTTACTCTTATTTTGACCATTGGGTAGTCTTAATAAATTGGTACATGGAGTGGAATTCATTGAATTCCAAATACTTACCAGTTATGTACCGTGGTAGAGTGTATTATTGTCTTTTTCTTCTCCACAAAGTTCCACAAATTTGTATGAATGTTTAGGTGTCTCATAGTATAGAGTTTGTAGTTAAAATCTATGCTTCTTCAACAGTGCTTGAAAAATTAGAGTATATAATCACTGAAGTGAAGTTTGAGCATAGCTTTAGGTTACAAAGCCTGAAGCTCTGCTCCAAATTCCCTCCTCCGCAGGGATTATTTGTTCTTATTTCGAGCGCTGTTTCTGCAATCATCTTTTTTTTTTTCGTCTAGATCATTGTGTACATTATTACGATCTGAGAAATCCAAAGAGGTCATTAGCTGTTTTAAAAGGTCATAGAAAAGCAGTATCATACGCTAAATTTGTTGATTCAAATCATGTAGTATCTGCGTAAGTTTCTATCTTGGATTGTTCTTTTACTGTCTGCATGCACAAGGCTCAAAAAAATGGTCGAACATCAACTGTGGAGGAATGTTTTTGAGCGCAGTTTTCAGCTCCAAAAAGGAGGATGGTGTTTATTAGATAGGGGAAGTGGGCATCACATCATAGTTGATATACTGAGACTTGGGAAGCGTATAAAAACAAGCGTATGAGACGTAACATACTTATAAAGATTGTTTCCATGTGATGTATGATGATATATAAAACGAAATATATTGACCGCATTATACTCACAAGTACCTAGAAACTGGAAAGTCATAATCTCCTTTAATAAATGGCCCTCTTTCAAATGCTCCCTAAACTAATTAATGGTAGGTTGGAAAGTAAGTAAAAGATTGTTGACTTGGGACTCTTTTCTGCAGATACGATTGACACTGATTTTGATTTGTGTATTTATTTATTTGTAGTTCTACGGACAGTCAATTAAAATTATGGGATATTAGAAATTCACTTTGTGTACGAACTTATAAAGGTCATTCCAATGAGAAGAATTTTGTTGGATTGGCTACTAATGGTGATTACATTGCATGTGGTAGGTGATTTATTGTATCGATGTTGCATTGTTAATATGGAAGCCATAAACTTATACTATGAACTACAGATAGTGTTTGAAATAAGAACAAATAATCACTGAGTCATTTTTAAGAATAGCTTCAGTCTCTATAGTCTGATGCTATACTCAAAAATCACTCTTTCACAGTTATAATCTGCTCATAAGCACTGTTAACCGTTTCTATTTAGTGTCAGTTAACCTCAACATTTGCTGATAAAAAGTGATTTGAAACTTGAATTCTATTCTTGAAAATATCTTTCTTTCTTTTAATTACAGGCAGCGAGAACAATTCACTATATGTATATTATAAAGGTGTATCGAAGCAACTTCTTACTTATAAATTTGATGCAGTTCGTGGTGTACTGGTAAGTCATTCAATGTTTGAAATAAGAGCAAAGGAGTGATTTTTTAGCATAGCTTTAGACTACAACGAGGAAGTGTGGTCCTTGGGATGGAATCTTTGGTCAGGGTAGGGATGGCTAGATAGCCTATAGTAGCCCAAGCAGTAGGTATACTGACTAGCCTGGACAACATAATTTGCTGACTAGCCCTATCCTTAGCAATAGGGTGTACCGACTAGCCCTAACTCTAGGGTTTACTGGCTGGCCCTAACCCTAGCAATAGGGTAAGACTTAGGGTTATTGATAGGTTATTTATTAATGCAAAAAAATGGAATCCAGGAAAAGAGATTGATATGTGATGATAAGCCAATCATATCTGTTCTTTGAAGATATGCTATAGTGCATATCATACCCTCTTGTGTTCTTTTTCTTAATCTTCATGAAAAAATGGAAGCTAATGTTTTATTCTTTGGTATTTATTAGGATAAAGAAAAGCGAGATGAAGAATCAAACGAATTTGTCTCTGCTGTCTGCTGGAAACCTGTATGTATATTTCGTCTTTTTGGTATTTGGCCTTAAAGGCCGTACGAACTCGGAAGCAATCCTGTCACCCAAACAGCACATAAACTATGAAGTTTTTAATGATTTAATTTGCCCAAACAGCGTAATTGCATTAGCTCTCATTAAAAGCAGAGGTTTTATTTTCATTTCCAAGGCAAAAACCCTTATGTTGTTTGCTTACTTTCCAGAATGACCGCCCTGGGTTTACGCAGTTCGCACGACCTTTAAAATAGTATGAAAAGTGATATAATAACATATAGAACAGACATTTAGAAAACGAAAAAAGGTACTTAATTTTTAATTTATCTTCTAGGACTCGAACGTAGTTGTTGCTGCTAATAGTCAGGGACAAATAAAGGTAAGATTCCGAAATCTGCATGTTAATATAGTGTTCAAAATAGGAGTAAATAATCACTGTGGAGGAGTGATTTTGAGCGTAGCTTAAAGTCACATAATCACCCTATTTTGGTCTAAATTCCAAATAAATAACATGAAAGCTTCTAATGTCAGTAACACATTCTGAAAATGTCATTCTTTAATGACAACTATTAGTGGAGATACGAGTGATTAAAGTTTTGTATTTTTTATGCTAACTGTGTGGCAGCCATATTGTTTGTCAAAACTTCATCGCTTTTCTGCATGATTACATGAAGTTGTAACTACTTTTTGATAAGATAATTGCTTATTTGATCCACTTCCTGTTATTTATAAATGCTGAAATTGTCAAAGTGTGATCAGCAATTGCCAATAGTGAACTGGATATAGATTTTAGAATTTTGACAAAATAGGGTGATTATGCGACTTTAAGCATTTATGGCTGTTGCAATTATAACGGGCAATTCCGGCATGTTTTTTGTCCCAATATTTGTTAGAAGATCTTTCAACTTTTCTACTCCAATCTAAATTTACAATTACAATAGAAACGATAGATGACCTTGTCACACATTATTTAAAACATACTTAAAAAGTAAGTCATGTGTGATGTGACTTCGCTTACTTTTCAATCATAAGCTAAAGAATTTACTAGGCTCGATTTATTAGAATGTGCATTACAGTAATATACTTAATTACAATAAATTGTTCTGAATAGATATAGGTAATACTTGTGTGTCATTTTGTTTACCGTATTTGATCGATTAAACGCCCTGGGCGTTTATTAAAAAATCGAGAGTTTACCCTGGGCGTTTATTCGAGTATGGGCGTTTATTCGAAGGGGGCGTTTTTTGCCATGTTCTCGCTTTTACCTTGGGCGTTTATTTGAGTAGGGGCGTTTATTTGAGAGTGGGCGTTAAATCGATCAAGTACGGTATACAATCTCGAACGGAACTTCTGAATATCACCTGTGGATGAGTGTTTTTGAGTTTTACAATACTCCTCAACAGATTATTTTCACGCCTTCATAATTTACTCGCAGTAAATATTTAAAATATTACTTTGGGATAATAGCTACTTTATATATCGTCGTACAATGAATTGATATGATGATTCTCAAAATAATTACCAGGCAAAGCTTGTGGCAAGGTTGTTTATTAAACAAATGATCCATTTATTATGAATCGTTTATCCAAATGTATTATGAGCACGTGATGTGGCGAGCTGACTAACAGATCACCGTACGTACATATATGTCAGAACGTTATTGGCTTAAATTACATACTCAAAAAGCACTTCTCTACCAACCTCGTTTCCAGGGCTTCTTGCATTTTTGAACACAATATTGCTCCTCTACATGCAGTTTATGGCAGTTAATTTTAGGCTTGCATCAATCTTGTCTGTAGGCAGCATAACTAGCTTGCTTCATTATTTAGATAAAATATTTGGATAAAGATGGCTGTGGATTCAGATTCTAAGAAAGAATTTATTAAGCTTGATAATGAGGAAAATACAGTAGATGGTTTGACAAAAACATATGTTGCTGGCTATCCGGGTAATTCTAGAAAGTTATATGATAAAAAATTAATAATTTTGTTTGTACTTGCTCTCATAATACTAATTGTTGGAGTAGCACTTATAGTACTTGCTAATATGAAACTGAACTCATGCGATAAAAAGGATAGTACAAAAGATAAAACCAAAACATGTGAAACATGTAAAGCAAAGGACACGTGTGTATATTCTGATGAAGCAAAACGAATTAGCCTTGGAGATTTTATGGTTAAAGTTAAGGAAGAATATCATGCAGTATTCCCTGAAGAAATATCATGGCATCCCGAAGTTGATAATGCTATGATTAGAAAGAGATTTCGAGTACATGATCCAAGACCTGCAAATTTAAGAAAAATTACAAATCGTGCTCAAAGTTTATTAAGAGAAATTAATGAATTGGTAAGTACATTCGATTTGTAGAAAACCGATGAGCAAATAAACCTTCTTTGGCAGGCTTTACGTAGATACGAAGAAACCAGTCAAATGTAAGATCGTTTAGGGTAAAACGCATTTAGGGGTCCATGTAAAGGCTGCCTTTGTCTGAATAGTGCTGTGGTAATTTTGTGAATAAACCTTTACGGATAATACAAACTATTAGACCTGTATCTATATTATGTTTGTATCTCTTGGATACTTATTTTGTTCGCAAATGTTTCTACCGCACATAAGCTTGACATTCTCTTATAACCCTTCATCTCCGTACTTTGTCCATATTTAGCATTCTCTTTCACGGAGGCTTTTACGTTATTTCCGGACATTTTTGGATTCCCGAAATTTCCCGGATTCTTCCGTTTTCATCCCTGTGCATAGTTTTTACGCTCTTGCTATCTTTTCTAAGCCTCTGCAAAAGAGAGTGTGTATTTATAATGATAGTGACCCATAAATGGTAGCATAATGAACCATTCTTTCTTAGGTATAACATGGTATTAACTAACAGGGAAGCAAGTCAAACCTAGTCACCAGACTACAGCCATATTTTAGCACTTTTTAACCTCGTCAACCTGCTCTCCATCGGATTTTGTTCGCTTTTCGTTAGTCTAAGGACTACAAACTCACTGTGATGCAACGTCGTTCCCAGGGCTTCTTCTCTCTTCACATTTAGAAGCCCTGGGTACGAGGTTGACTGTGATGGAGATCATTTTAATAGGGCGTGACCGACCTAATCTCAATAGGTCTACCAAGTCATCAATGCCCTTATTGCTTTTTTAATAATAACAGAACTTCATTTTTAAATCGTTTTGTAATTGTTCTTTTACGCAAAAAATTGTAGTACAAACTACGGCAAAATTGTAAACAAAAAAATAGTGTGAACATAGCCACAGAATGAGTCCGAAAGCTTACGAAATGCATGGACGAGTTAACTTGGATTGCCTCGTTCATTTCCACTTGATAATATAATGCAGGAAGTTTTTATTAATCGAAAGAAAGTGTTGCAAATAGTAAGGAGCCATCTCCAAAATTCGTTACCAAAAGCAGATCTCTTAGCAGCTTTAAAATAGTGAAATTCAATAATTTTGAAAAAAATTAATCTATGATGAAGAGTGTTAAGTCAATGAGCTTGCAATTGATTGGTTTCTTCGGGACGAAGAAACCAATCAATTGTAAGATCATTGATTCAGCACTCTTCACCTGGTAACGAATTTTGGAGATGGTCCCTTACAAGCCTGATTGTATCTGTTCAAGCTTCTAAATATGATATTTCCTATGCAAACTCCGATGGAGTGTTTTGAAAGGCCTATAAGAGCGTAATGATTATCGTCATAAAATTTACACCATTGAGGGCGTTTTCAAACGCCCCTGCCGTAAATATTTATTCAATAATAATTTACACCCGTATGAAGTGTTTGAAAACACACCTGTAAATATTGATGTTGATGTTGTTTCTACAAAACATGAAAGAAAATCCATCGTAAGAGTTAAAAAATCAGTCTGTTACCGAATATACTGTCCGTCTTGGAGATGCTCGCTTTATATGGTACGTGTTTTATAAAGAATCCTCTGACATCAATTCGACATAAAATACTACACGTTTTGTTTTTATAAGAAACGGCTTTATAAGAAACAGTTATGGATTTAGGTGAAAAAATAAGAAACACAGAACTGGAATTGGCAAGCGGTAAAAAAAAACCATATACTTGTTTCGAGTTATTAATCTCTTATTTGAGCCAAAAGCTTTTAGTTGTCACAGAAAGCATTGCATACAGTTTTCACTTTGATAATTAAAACCCAATTTGGCAAAAATCCCCCCTCCCGAACTTTTTTTAATAACTCCAAAATGACAAAGGGTAGCGAGCTGCAACTTTCCTACTTTTATTATGTATCTATTAGAATTTCGTGAGCATCGTTACTTCTCAAGATAACCGCAATATGAGAAACATATGTTTTTGTGGTGAAATCCTTAAATTTGGTGCCTCATAATGGTTGATGAATTTAATTGTCTTTCAGAATCAAAAGTTATGCCTCCTTAAATGTAGATACCAAAATTTGGCAAAAACGTCACGTGTTCATTGTTGTAATGATGGTGGAAATTGAAAGTACTCGTGTCAGAGAGTGTTTCTCAGGAGTTTTATGCTTATATAGTTCCTGAGAAAAATAGGGGCTTTGTTTCCCTCAACCCCCGACCAAATAGGGGCCAATGTAGGGCGCCTAGACCAAATAGGATTAAGAAACAAATAAGAAACTTGAGTTCCAAAATGTTGGTAAATATAAGAAACACCAGTTCTCGCTGAAATCCTAACCCAGCCGGCAAAAACCTGTTCAAAGTCAGCAAAATAACCTTAGAACAACGCTGGGAAGTTTCTTATAAAAGAAACGTGTAGTACATAAAGAGTGATTTCCACTAGGCGAATAATTCGCTGCAAAAAGCCAAAAGAAGACATTCGATTGGTAGAAATAGACGTCACGCGTGGTCTGACGTCAATTTCTACCAATAGGATGGCCTATTTTAATGGCTTTTGACGCGTATTTTTGCCTGGTGGTAATCAACATTATTTCAACATGGATAGTCAACCTTAATTAAAACCAACTTTTCTTCTCTACAGTTATTTTAAATCCTGAAAATGTACAACCTCGTTCTCAGGTAGTTTTTCCAGAACCCACTCCACTATTTAGGCTCTATTCTAATCTAATAAATGACGCTTTTAAACATGAACATTAAATTAGAGGGCGGCGTTTAAAAGAAGAAATACTGTATCCGTATTAGCTTTTACGACATCAATCAACGAACGAAATCTACGTCGACAACGAAGAAAAGTTCGATTTCGTGTAGCAGTCATTATCAATCTCGTAAAGTATCAAAGAGTTTACAGTTATAATT
>JAULBZ010006838.1:0-12027 GCA_032360805.1 Neoturris breviconis | reverse complement strand
CAACCAATCTTAATTTTCTGGCTTCACACCAAAGTCGAAGATCAGGAAATACCTAAATTAAAAACAGAAGAAATCAAACAAGATAATTAGTTGGTAATAAAACCACGAAACATGTTCTGATAAAAAACAGATCTTTAAAACTCATTTAAAACGTCTAAGTCCACTATTTCACTTTTATTATAAAACAAACATGTAAACATTTTAATATCATAGATGAATGTTCAAACAAAGTTCTTTGGTATGAACATTTGTTTACTTTGCATTTTTAGTTGTTTTTTACCAGGATAATGAAGAGAACATTGCACATCAATGTTAAACAAAATACAATTACTTTCCTTGCTTATATTGCACCACAAAATTTAGCTTTTCATTGCCCCTATTTAGCTAATGAAATCTTCAATGTTTGGATTGTATTACTCAAGTTAATTGAAGAAGGTGAATGTTTTTCAATTGAACAATTGTGATAACTTATTAGCAAGTTAAAAGATTTGTTTATTCTTCGTTTACGGTTATACTACCAATACGGTTGTTATTGTTTCGATATCAGCCTGTACAAAGCTTAGCATTTTAAGCTAATCAAAATTGTGTATATTCTACATTGTATGTTATGACTGCCAATTGTCAAAGCATGTTACAACTCTGCAGATCTTTGATTATAAACAAATTCCTAGATAAAAAGATATATTGGAAATAAAAATAGAAATGTGTGAAACCAGGACTTGAAATTTGGCTGTAAATATTCTGTACAATCTCTCCTTCACAGTGATAACCAGTAGTTATTTCAAGCCCTGGTAAAACTATTTACAAACCTCTTTTACAAGTACTTCTCTTTCTTGGTGAAAATCTTTAAAAGTAGACGAAACAAATAATCGAACTGTTTTCCATCCCTTACGACTTTTAGTTGGTTGAATGTCAATACTGTTTTGCGTGCTTGTTTTTTTCACAATGCTCCACATTTCTTCGGGTGTTGTTGGTTTCAATTTAGATGCTTCTGCTAAAGACAGTTCGATTTCACCAGGTTCCCTGAATATTGTTTAAAGAATGTCAGTGTTTGAAATAAGAGAAAATAATCACTATGGATGAGAGATTTTAAGCTATGCTTCAGGCTGAATAAATGCTCACAAATCGATCCTCCACAGTGATTATTTGTTCTTCTTTGGAACACTGCAAGATTGTTGACTACTGATTGTTGACTACTGACTATTTTCAAAAATATTTTTACTGAATTTATTTTTACGTTTTAGCCCCTCTCTAAAAAATATTGCAAAAATCATAACAAATTCCTTGGTTAATAATGGCCCAGGGGTTAGAATAACTGCCAGTCATCACTGTGAAAGAAAAATGCTCCAGAATATTTGCAGCCAAATTGGCTTTTCTGAAAATTCTCTCCTCCATGAGCAACTTTAAGAAAAGTGAGATAAAGGTATTTGGTAAACGCGTTTGTAATGGTCAGTTCCTAACCTGATCTGCAGGTTTTATTATTGAGTCGCTTACCTTATAATTGTTGGTTCTGTAAAAGAAATTTCTTTCTTGGATGGAGATTGAGGTTTTGTTGGAGATTCTGGTTTGGGTGACACAAGTTGTTTTGCTTGGGATGTAGTCTGTGAATTTGTTTGTAATGATGGAGATTCTGGTTTGGGTGACACAAGTTGTTTTGCTTGGGATGTAGTCTGTGAAACCGCTTGTACATCCTCTCTTGTTGGAACCTTCACTTGATTGTTGTCTAAGAAATAATTGTAGCTACAGAAAAAACTCTAAATTAATGATCTGGATAATCAATAGGATTTCAGGAAATGGATATTTAAGAAACATCATTCTTCTCACTTAATCTTAAAAATTATAAGACTTATAATTAATTTCCAATGTCACCTGTAAGCTACACTAAAAACAAGTATTTACTGGCAATGTTTGACGGTTTCACTAAATAATAATAGCTTAATTTTTTAATAATTTTTGAAAATATTTGTGGATGGCTCAATTAAAAAAATGTCTGGGTATTAAATTTGATGTATATAATTTCTGCGGTGTTAGATGTTAAAACTACGATTTAGGTAAATTTTAGTGCCTTAAAAGCAGTAATTTCGCAAGTAATTGGAAATACATAAATCCTGCGAAAAAAACCCTCTTATTATTGGCACATACCTTAGCAAACAATATCTAATAAAAAATAAGCATATTATCATTAAGGTTATTTTCCGCAAGGCGAAAGGTGTGACATCAATTTCCACCAAAGGATTGTCTACTTTTGGCTTTCATTGCTTTCATTGTGGAAGTCAACCCTTTGTTGCTACTCCAAAATCGTTCTTACTATTATCATTTTTTGGTTTCTTTCTTGATATAATATGTCCCATTTTAACGGAAACGTTTGTTTCAAATAGGTGACATTTCCATACTTATTCAACAACTTTCTAATTTTTAATCTGAAAGAAGAAATAATAATACTATTATCCAGACTTGATTAACAAATTATCCTATTAAAAATAGCAAAAACAAACAAGTTTTTCAATGATTTCATGTGCTAATTTAAAAATGAATCCGATTTCTCTTATTTTGGCAAAAGAGTATTGATCTTAAAGTATTTTGTGACAAATAGAAATAATTAAGTTACAATTATTGCAGATGGCCAAATTATCGCAACCTATTATTTTCAAGTCGTCCCTGGTAATCTTGTATCAAAACTCCCGGGATCTTTGAGAGTATAGTCAACAACTTCTATGCATAATTCCTTAATTATTTTTCAAAATTTTAAATCAAAATGAAGTGGCTAAATAATAGAAATGACCGATTATTGGCAATCCTATTCTAAAAATTATATTATTGCATACAAAAACCAAGCAATACATTGTTTACGTGTCTAATTATGTGATTTTTTTAATCATGTTCGGACCATTGATTCAACTTAAAATGCTGACGTTTTTGAAGTATCATTGCCCAAGATTGTAAAGCACATAAAAATATGGTTTACATAAACACATTATACAGTGTTTGAAATATATATTTTTAAGATGGTAAAGTTTCAGGTCAAATAAACAATTGGAAAATCTATTTCAAGGTAAAATTATGTCAGGTCACTGTGGAGGAGAGTAGCAAAATTTCATATCAAGGATAAACACCCAAATTTACATAGCATTAGGACTTTGTGTCCTTTAAAGGAGAACTAAGGTTAAACATTTTCTGCCGTTTATTTCTTAGATTAAAGCTATAAAATTATTGTTGCAGAGAAAAAACGTCATATTGACACTACTTTGTCCATAATTGATACACAAAGTAACCTACGGTGGTCGTAATTTGTCTGCTTTTTTAGTCAGTTACCGTAAAGTTTAGGCTATAACGTGGTGTCACATGTGCTACTTCTGTAGCAATGCTATATAGTAGCCTTGAAATGATGATGAGATCTTTGTTAGCAAAGAAATTAACTCTGCAAGATAGAAAACATCAAGTGTGATCTAAGTGTGATGGCCAATGTATACCAATGACTTTTGCCAAAAATTTGTCCTGACCAGAGATACGAATGCGGTTCTAGAAGATTTGTTCAAAGATTTTAAATTTTTATTTCAAGTCTTCTTTCTTTGTACAGAGTACTACATCCAGAAATTTGTTTTTTTCATCATTTTACATAGTCACACAAAACTATAATAAAATCTCTACTAACGTTTACTATATATAATATAGCCAATGTGGCATGAAAACTTTGTTTCGAAAAAACTTTTCAGTTTTTCTCCTACGTTATTATTTATTAGAATAAAAAAATAAATATATAAAAGAATAAATATATGTTATAAGAATTTGTCCTGGGAAGGAAAGTGTATATTTAAATAAACAATTAAATCCTTGATGCGTGTAATATAAACAAATATTTAGGTTTACTTATTAATATAATAATATAACAGGGGGTAATAACATGAATTTTGTGAATATAATTAATGGCCGATTGTGCTTGGTTAGCCGTCTTTTGCATTTCTTGCACAATAGCTCGGCCCTAAATAAAATTTAGAATACTAAATAAATCTCCGTGGAAGTGTGAAAAATAATAATATTATTACAAATCGAATAGCCATTATATTCAACCCCTGACTGCAAGAAATAACAGATGTATGATTCGATCAAAACGAACACGAGAGACTTGAAAGCAAGAGAATTTTTTCAACAACTTTATCAAGTGGCTTAATCAAAGATGATGTATAAAATCGCATGAAATAGTATATGCAATAGTATATTTACACGTATCAAAGATCGGAAATCATGCAGCGTTCCTTAAAATGTCTGGAACAGACGGTAAACTGGAAAGTATATTTTTCTTTTCTTCTGATGGTATATCAAGGACGGTGAGAGGTGAAGATTCAGTACAGCATGCAATGACTCAATTAAAGATGGAATTATTAAACAAAGTCTACAAGTGTAAGGTTTGTAGACGGCTGAAGTCAAGATCGTTAACACTAGCTAACTATTGACGACTTCATTTTCAACGATTACTCTTAATTTTGCAAGTTCCCCTTTAGACTATTCTGGTCCACAAGAGTAGGCACACCACTTCCCATAAAAATCGTTGGTATCTGAATAAGAATTATCTTCCATTTCAGAAGAAGAATTCTGATTATCTACAACTTCGTTTATGATTTTCATAACAGACATTTTGTTTAAAATTATCATGTAGCACATACAACGCCATAATAATAGTGTTTTGCATATGAAACCGTGGCAACTATATGGATAGTGGATATGAATTACATACACATTATACATCATATCATTATGTACACACTAAATTAAATAAAATTCACCTTACAAAATGTTGCTTAAGAAAGTTTCTTTTAACATATAAAATATATTATTTTGCTACTAAATAATCACATAAAGACCATAAAAGTTAAATATATTCATTAAATATAATTACAGGTTAACATATAAATAAAACATGTTTTAAATAATCATCTTGGGACCATAAAAATTTATATACATTAAACATAATTAGTCTAACCAATAAATAAAATATGGTTTCTACTGCTAATTCTAATTATTTATCCAGCAAGGGAATCAACTTTCCACGTTAACAGTCAATTTGATTTACATACACACATTATACAGTGTTTGAAATGTTTTTATTAAAATGGCAAAGTTTCAGGTCAATAAACAATTAAAATGCCTTTATCAAAAATTTAGTTCCCTTCAAGGTAGGTTATATACTACAATACTCTCATGTAAATTGCGCACTTCAATTATATAGGAAAGAGTAGTAACAAGTATTATAAATGATATGAGCGAAATTGACGGTTTTGAATCAATCAAGAGTGAAGACAAGGAACGTATCGCCAAATTCATAGAATACGAAAATGCCGCAAGGAAGTTACCACTCACAAAATGCTTTTCTTCAAAGAAAGTTATATCAATCTAAGCACTGCCCAAAGTCCGTCGATCGCAACTCAAATCAGCATTATTACCCACTATCAATGTTATGTTTACAAATCCTGAACAGTTAATGTCTGGGAAAATGTCAGACTTACATAAGCGCATACAACAAGAAAACCCTATGGTCATTGCAGTAAGTGAGGTGAAGTATAAGAATTCTAAAGAACAACATGAACTAGACTACAGTATTTCTAGCTATTCAATCCACCCTGCCTGTAAATCTTAATTCGAACACTGGTAGAAATGTGGCAGTTTATACCCATAGCTCATTAGAAAAATCTACGATACAGATACAACCAAAGCTTGCCTTTGAAGAAATTCTCTTAGAAATTCCATTACGCAGTGGTGACTTGCTACTCTTTTGTTGTTTCTACAGGAGTCCAAGTACGTCAGACATAAATAATGACAACTTAAACCGACTTCTTTGTCGCATATCTAATAAGAACTACAGTGGCAAATGTTTCGTTGGTGATTTTAACTTTAAATACATCAACTGGCAGGCTTGGACTACTGCCCACAACGAGGATAGTAAAGAGTTTAGATTTATTGAGGCAATCGAGGTCTGCTATCTTCACCAACATATATAGAATGGATGCAACCAACACTTTTCGATCTTAGAAACAAGTTTGTGCCTAAACCCTCATGGAGTGAAATGGGTAGTTTCCCCATAAATAAACCACTCCAAGATGCTATCCACAACAAACTTTATGTCACCGTCATTGGATGTGTGACAAAAATCGTGGTGGCGCCAAAGTTGCTCGATTAACATACGCTAAAGCAAGAAATAAAGTAAAAACGATGATGCGTCAGGCTAAGAAATCATTTAAGAAAGAAATTGTAAAAACAATCTAAAATTATTTTGGTCTCACATTGAGAGAAAATTAAAAACAAAGAAAGGTGTTGCACCCTTACTCGAGAATAATGACGACAAAGACTCTACAAAATTCGACAATGAAAGGAAAACAAACATACTTCAAAAACAGTTTTCTAGTGTATTTACTAGAGAGCTGGATGGTGGAATACCAACATTAGAAAAAAGAATGGATACCTGTATCTTCAATATATTTATAACGGAAGAGATAGTGCAAAAAAAAATTAAAATTATTAACTTTAATGTGAATAAATCCGGTGGTCCTGATGAAATTCATCCTCGGCTTTTAATAGAGCTATCTGATAGTATATCAAAACCCATTACGCTTCTTTTAAATAAAACAATGGAGGATGGCGAAATACCCAAGGATTGGAAGTGTGCAAATGTGTCCCCAATTTACAAAAAGGGAGCTAGGAAAAGAGCAGAAAACAAACGCCCAATTAGTCTAACATCAATCGTTTGTAAGTTAATGGAATCGTTTGTCAAAGAAGCTTTAATGAACCACATTTCAGAAAAGAAACTTTTATTCACTAAGCAATATGGGTTTATAAACGGAAGGTCAACAACAACCCAACTACTAAGGTATCTTGACAAGGGCATTGAAACAATTGTCAATAGGGGCGTTGTAGATACTATATATCTTGAATTTGCAAAGGCGTCCGACACTGTGCACAATCGAAAATTGATCAGTAAGTTGACATCATATGGCGTTACAGGCAATCTCCTTAACTGGATAAAAGCATTTCTTAATGGGCGTAGTCAAGTCATAAAATTGGATGGAAAAGAGTCTAAATCAGCCCCTGTACTAAGTGGGATTCCACAAGAAAGTGTTTTGGGGCCACTATTATTCGTAATTTACATTAACGATCTACCGAAAACATTACATCAGATGCATTTCTATTTGCTGACAATACGAAAATACTCTGCCAAGTTAAATCAAAAGAAGACTCACTGACATTACAATTACATATAGATTTATTTGAAGAATGGTCAGAAAAATAGTTATTGAAACTTAACAGATAAATGTCCCATCCTCACCCTTGGTAAATTTAATAATATAATGCACACTCACTGTTACAGTTTACATGGAAAAGAGCTTGAACACGTATTTGAAGAAAAAGACCTTGGTGCCACAGTAGATACACTTCTGAAATTCAAAGAACATATGTCAACCTAGATTAGAATAGCTAATGTAGTTGTAGGCCTAATTCGCCGGAGTTTTTCGTTTCTGGACTGTGATTTGTTCACCTCATCTAGAGTACGCGCAAGCAGTATGGTCACAACACCTACTTAAATACATAAACGTGGTTGAGAAAAGCTTGTGGATGGACTCAGTAGCCTTGATTACTCACAAAGGCTGAGGGACGACATGATATGACTGTATAAACACTTCAACACTTATGACAAAATTACTCTAAGTCGATCATTCCAGCCTCAAAACAGAAAAAGCCGAATACACAAATTTCAACTGGTCTGGCAGCTGCCAAAAGATGGAGTAAGAGGTTCACAAACAAACTCTTTCTACTACCAAACTACCAAGACATAGAACAATCTACCAAAAGAAGTGGTAAATGTCTCAAACATCGACTCGTTCAAGCGCTTGTTGGATAAAACGTGGGCGAACAACCTGATGAGGTATAATCTCGTAAATGAAGATTAATACGAATGAGCGATTCAAGAGGCAATATATCTGCCTTAATTGTTATTATTATCTTATGACAGAGATATATCTTTTCTATTGATGTAGTTCTTAATTATTATTATTCATATCTTTTATCATCTCAAAATATTGAGGAGTGAGCTTCCTCAAAATACAACAAAATGGCTGCCAAAAAAGATTCATGGTCAAAGTCTCATAGAAAAGGTAATTTTCAAAAAAAAAAAAAAGTCCAAATGTGACTCTGGTCAGATCCTTATAACTTATAAAAATCATAAGAAAATAATGAAAAATATCATTTTGGTAAATGTAGATCAAATGTCTCCACTTTTGCAAAATACATTTTTCGCTGACACTCGGTCCCTAAAGTTTTTTGCAAGCCCTTCTAGGATATTGCCACATAATGCTGGTATCTAAAAATGCAAGCCCTTCAGGAACATTGTCTACTAGGAAAAGCCGGCCGCCTATGCTGCCCCAAAGTCATAGCAATAGTCCATATAAACTTTTTGGTGGGCTGAAAACAGCACACGTATAAATAATTCAATCCATCAGATACAAGGCATCGGATTAATGTCAAAATAATGACATCGCATGAAGTCATTTCGATGTTGATCCAACATTGTGTATCCATTAGCAAATTGTTTGAGACGATGTACATACATATTAATTTAGTATAACAAAAAAGAGGGTCATTTGAATGCACTTGGAATTGATGGGAAAAAAGTGATCAATATTCTGTAGTAAGAAAGCAATAGAATGCATAGCTTACAAAGTCAAATCCTCTCTCAACGTAGGAAAAAACCCAGAATACATAATGTTGGATTTATAATAGGCAAAAAATTTGAAAGCCCACAAATTTTTTCGCCTGATGGAAATCAGCCTTAAAAGAGATTAGGAATCAAAGTAAAAACAACACACAATAGAACCCATTTTTAACGTGGTTTCTACAATGATTTAATGCTTGCAAAGAAGAGTGTTTTTTCAATAAAATAATTAACACAGTACTCCTTCGTTGACACTATTTTCATTTTTCATTTTGCATAATTGCAGATAATTAGGATATATATATCTGGTTATGATTATGCAGAAAATTCTGCACGTGAAAGATAAAAGAAGGCATTCCATTGGTAGAAATTGATGTCACAACATAAAACGTTTGACAAATGAAATGTATTCTTTTGGCTTTGTGCTTGATTCCCTGTCCAATGGAGAGAACAAGTTTATTGATTATTAGGAAACAATAAGCCTCTAAAGATCATGTTCAGAGGTCTAGCATATCAGCTCCCAGAAAAATAATATCTGACATAAATAAAAGTAAAAAAAACATCATAATAAGGTTAGACGTCAAATCATAATGATCAAAGTAACTGTTAGGGAGCAGGACCCAGATTTTCATACCACCCACATAACCTATTATCCATTGTTTACTTTTCTGATGCTTCTTTCCCAACATTTGGTCTTCAGCATTAAAAAGCTATGTTAATGACTTCCCTAATTCAAACCTCTTTGAAAAATAATCAACAAACAGAATTGTTCTAGCATCTTTACTACGTACTCTGCACAAGTTTTTGTAGTAGGGGTTATCCAGCTGACACACACCACCACTATGTGGTCATTTCAACATGGTTCCCAATACAACAAAAGAAAAGCACCAGAAGGCACTTGGGTCATCAGAGGAGGCATATACCTACGTTGTATATATTACTTATAGGAACCGATACATAAATGCTTTGTACGTAATGAGCTACAAATATTCACAGAAAAAAACTAAAGACTAGTACTTCTCCTCCCTATATAAGACCATGGGCTCATACATGGAACCATTTGTGTGCTAGCATATTCTTAATTACTTATCGTCAGCATAAATTATCAGTTCAAATCAAACCCTTATGCAGTTTCAGGTACAGTTCTTGCTTGTAACTCAGCCATACGCTTATACTGTGGCTTATTCAATATGTTAACAGCACGAACAGTTTTCGGATGTCCTGGTCCAAACACCTAAACAACAACAACATAACAGCTAAAACAATACGTCACAACTGTACAGCATGAGTAAACAGCATGTTGTTATACAGTGTTTCGACATCAACTTGACGTTTTTCAGATGTTAGTATGTAGAGGGGCAAGATTGTTAACTAAGAATTAAGAATAGAACTATTCTCATAAAAGTGGATCTCCAGTAGGTGAATTCGTTTGCTCGAATTCTGAATGGGGCCAATACATTGGTTGAAAAAGACATCACCTGCCTAGTGGAAATCCGCCTTAACAGAGAACGACAAGACAGTGTGGTTATATGTGATGTCTAATCAATTCCAAAAAGATGTCGTTTTGATGCCCAAATGGTGTCTTTTCAACATTGATCAGACCTCACGTAACCACAGGGAAGATTGGTTGTGTGCTTGATTGAAAGTTCATGGGATATGCTCAACGACGTTAAGGCACATTTTTGGCAGCAAAATGTACTGTTTTTTAATGTCAAGATTCTTTAGGATACCTTCAGTTTCGATTCTTGCGAGTTTTACTTTCCTATTCTAACATTTTGAGAGGAATTTAAATATGAAAAAAAGTTTATGACGTCACAGGCTAAAAACCAATAAAAATCCAGAAAATCAATCGGGGCTCTGTCAAACATTTAAACTTCTGCATTTTAAAAGGTAATTTAAAGGTTTATCCTTTTCAGCCATCGGATACGTCAAAAAAACTTCTAGTTGTGCTAATTCAGCACAATCTGCACATTTTTATAGATTTTTTGACGTCATAATGATGCTTTTTCTGAATTAATCTCGTTGAGTGTGATGTAAATTTCTACCAACAAAGCTTTTCACCTAGTGTAAATCCACCTTTACAGCCTACTGCAGATATGACAATAGAATTCGTATACTGAGTTACACATTATTTTTTTATAAGCATCATTTTTATTTATTTATTTTTTATAAGCATCATTGACTGACTCAGTGACGCTTAATTTTAAACCGCGATTCCCAGATTCTGTTGGTAACATCCCCTAAATAAACAGGTGCAATCACTCTTTCTCTTTCTTTTTAAATATTTGTTTTTTAAAAAACTTTGTATTTCCTGAGATCTTTAAGATAAGAGAGCTAATTGTAAGTCTAGTGATGCTTACTGAGCTGATGCATAGAAAAATAAACTTGTACCCATGATGTCAATATCATACCAATATAATTTTTTGCTTAGTGGTAGCCTTAAATACTATGTAAAGTATTTCACTCAGCTAACTATAGTCCAACTCAAAATATATCTATGAAGAAGAGTGTTAAGTCAACAAGCTTGCAATTGATTGGTTTCTTTAAATCAATTGCAAGATTGTTGATTCAGCACCCTTTCCTCGAGAACAAACTTTATACCAAACAAACTATAGATCGGAATAAAAATCGAAGATCTATGCATACATCCAGTACATTTTGTTACAATATACTCATGGTTATTCAAACTTACAAAGAAAAAAAAATGGTTAGAATAACTGATTGTCTCATTACCATCATGATGCAAGTATAAGGCAAATGGCAATGAGTTCGAATAAGTGACAGGAGTCTACTCTAGTTTAGGAACAATAATTTTGAAAAGATAGCAATAAATAAGAGTTGACTTACAGCCATGCATGTCTTTTTTAATTTACAAAAATATTCAAAAGCTGTAGTTGCCTGGCCAGCCATCTGGTAACAAACACCAGTATTTAAATATATACGCGTTGTTAGAAGATGATTTTCACCATAACCTTTCAAACAGAATTGCAAAGAATCCAAGAGCAACTAAAACATGAAATATGTGTGGAGAAGTGTGCAGGCAAGATAAATGAACCAACCAAATCCAAGTTATCGACACATTACTGTTTCTCTTATAATTGATTGCCATTAGGCAGAACATTCTGTGCAAATGCTCAGATAAGACATTCCATGTGTGACATCAATTTCTACCAATAGATTTTAGATTTTAGTCTTAATTTGGCTACCACATGGAATTTTCTGCCAAATGTCATATGTTGGGTGTGCCTTTTTATTTAGGAGCCATCTCCAAAATTCGTTACCAAAAGCAGATATCTTAGCAGCTTTAAAAAAGTAAAATTCAATAATTT
>JAULBZ010006837.1:0-12027 GCA_032360805.1 Neoturris breviconis | reverse complement strand
TAGCAAAGTTCTCATCATCATTTCACGGCTACACATTATATATATTATATATATTACAGAGGCATCATTGACGTCACATTATAATTTAAATTTTACGGTAGCCGAATAAAAAAGCAGACAAATTACGAACTGTTTGTATCAATTATGGACAAAGTAGGGACGCTATGATATTTTTTTCTCTGCAACAATCATTGTATAGCTTTAATCTAATAAAAAAACGACAGAAATTTTTTGACCTTAGTTCTCCTTTAATGCATGTAATTGTAAATGTTTTTAAAATACAGTTGAATATATAGGTTGAGTCCTTTTAAAAAGCGTTTTCATTGAGCAGTTTTAGTTTGATTTTCTTGAAGAATAGGTTTTTGCTGTTAATTTTTGTAAGATTCAGGCAGTATTTATTCCAGTTTAATGATCTTTTATGCGGTATTTTATTATATGAAGTGGAATGAGGTACATGGAACATAGCAGATTTTCTATTATAATGTGAGTGATTTGTACGATAAAGGTGGAATAGATAGTTTAAGTTTACTGGTAGTGTACCATGGTAGTAGGCATAGGCAATTTTGCAAGTGTCTAATTTAAGAAGTTGGTTCAAGTTAAGTATTTTATTTGCTAATTTATCATTGATATCAGTGTTATTTTTAGGGTTCATTACTTTAAACAAGAGTTTTTTAGTTTTGTTAAACTTGGGGAATTGCAGTGGCCCCATATTGAAATACAGTACAGAACATGTGATTGGATGAAACAGGGGTAAATATTCAGAATGGATTCAAAAGATAGTACATAAGGGACCATCTCCAAAATTCGTTACCAGGGAATTATGATCTTGCAATTGATTGCAAGCTCATTGACTAACACTCTTCATCATAGATTAATTTTCCACAAAATTATTGAATTTTACTTTTTTAAAGCTGCTAAGATATCTGCTTTTGGTAACGAATTTTGGAGATGGCTCCTAACGCAATTTGTAGATTATTTCCCCATATACCTTATAGCGATTTTTGTGCTATGAGGGGGGATATTATAATCACTGATATAAAACCAAGCCAAGCATTTGAATTTCTAGCTAGATTCAAGTACCTCACCCCCAATAACAACAGCAGCAACAAGCTAGATACAAGCTAAATAAGACATATTTCTAAATTCCTGATACCTCTCTTTGATGCATTCTGCCTCCATTCTTGCCTCTCCTCTTTCTAATCATAACACGAAAACGAAAGTGTTTAATCAGCAATTTTTTGAAGCTCCCCCACATGTGATTTATTTTGTTGTGTATGGCGCGCCAAAAGCGACTTTATTACTATCCCGTATACAAAAGCTTGATTCCCCACGACTTGATAAAAGCTTATTTTTAAAGTGCGTCGCTTAGATTTATAGGCGATGAGAAAATCCGATAAATATTAAAAAGTTTTGATATTTCATTGCTTTACTTCTCATATTTTAAATTAGGCACAAAGAAACTGTGGTTTCCCTTTAAATTTATTCTTAAACGTGCTTTTTGTGAATGGAAAGTTCGTATGTTTAACTTCTTTGTTGAAAATAGACAGTAGTGATGCAGGTAGCAATAGTAGTAGCAAAATATTTCAACCATAAAAAGTGTTAGCTTACTTTCGAAAGATATATTTACCCATATGTTCGACATTTTATTACTAAATTTCGACGTTTTCTTCATCGTAGAAGTACAAGTAACAAGATTGTTGCTTTTTCCTATAATTTTAATGGGAATGCATAAGCGACGAAATAAGCGATGATCTTTGGATCTGTAAAATATCAAATAATTTTTTCAAAAATATCTGAAAAATCTGGTCTGTACAATATTACTTCAGTCGTGGTTCACAGACAGTGGACGGTGGACACGAACGGTGGCACGGTACACGATGAACAGTGGAACGGTGGATTTTACCAACGCCTTGTAAATTTGACTAGATGGCCTAGTTGTAGTAGCTATTAGATAAACGAGTCTGACAGAGAGCCTTCTTAACTTTCCTATACTGTTGGTGCGAAAAGAAAGGGATAAGAGGATCATTTTGCTTTCATCAGACACACTGTAAATCAACATATGTTATTGGTCGACGATTATTGGGTCTAGCTTGGGTCTAGTCTAGTCTATATCTAGAATTTACAGCTCTACAATCGTAGTCATATATATTTGGTAAAAAGGAAAATTCGTGCAAAAATTCGAAATTTCAACTTTGACAGGTAGCTATCTTAAATTTTTACTAGCAATGTGATCAAAACAAAGTTCGAATTCCAAGAGCCTAGTACAGGCTGCTAGAACTAAGAGAATTTGTCGAATTTGTAAATAGACCTAAGATCCTAAGCCCTAAGTCCAAGTCTTAAGTCTACTCGATAAATCTTTAGGGACTTCTCATGGTTGTTTTCCGCACTTTTATTTTACTTGTAGTCAGGTTGACTTGTAGTGTATATTACCCTTTAAAATTCAGTTTTATCATAATTTATGACCTTTATTGTAGTAGCTCTACCCATCTAAGATGTATTATCCCATGTTCTTCATGGTTGCGTCCTTTTATTAGATTGCTAATGGACTAAACTATCAAAACGTCAGAACATGTTGGGAACTTGAACGATTTTCAACGAACCAAATAAACTTCATATTAGTTTCATCACTATCATCAAATTTATGATGTAGCTATGACGGAAAAGGCGTAATGATTTTATGTAACAAATTTTCTCGAATTGATCGTTAATTTAACTCGAAGTTACAGAGAAAAGTATTGAGGCAACGATGTCGTAGTGGCCTATTTTTTTTTCACAAAAAAATGAATTAACTGCGGACTCATGATGTAATGTTTTTCGTCATAGTTTTATTTTTGGTCAAGTTTAATCATTTTACCTGGATAGTTTGGAGATAAAATATTACAATTTTTTTCTCCCGAAAGTTTGTTTCTCTTCTTAACCCAGTGAGCAAAAACTTGTCAGCGGTAAAAATGCTAGAATAATATTAAAAACGTTGCTCTAGCGGCTTTACTGCGGAATTTGAACAAGTTTTTAACAAGTTTGAAATTGCTTTCTGTATTTTTTTTCTTTCTGAAACACACGTGACTGACAATCATAATGCAAATGAATTCTATTAGCTCTGAGAATGATAAAACGCAATTTTCTATAACAATAGCAATAGCGAATCAATACAATATACAAACAATAGCGAATCAAACGTGTAATTTATAACGCTTTTAATTCGTATGGAAACACCGTCTGCTATTACGCGCGATGTTCCTGTAAACGTTTCTTGTAAGCATGGCAATCTGTGATAGTCGTTAGTTTATTTAAACATTAGCGGTCACTATACTAAGCGAAAATTTTATAACGACATCCTGCTAGTCTACTTTTCTTCTTTCTTTCTTTTTTTTTTTTCGTTCTAACGCTGGCTCCATAAGCTCAATACAGTGGACACAAGCTCGATTCCAGCCCCTTTTGATTTTACCGTTGACATCGGCTGCAAGTCTACTCTAGCTCTGACATTTTGATAGTTTTGAACGGATTATGTCCATTTGGGTTGCAAAAAAGTTCCTTCCCTAATGGCATGCTTTGTTCTCCTAATTAGGACTTAGGAAGAGGCACTAATTAGAAGGGGGTGCTTAGTAATATTTTCCAAAAAGAAACTGGGCGCTAATTTGAGGGTGGGTGCTAATTAGAGGATGTACGGCTTACAAACACAATATACTGAGTTTTCTTTCTCTTGTTTCAATTAGCTACTAAACGAAATACTTGATAATGATAACGTCAAACTCTCTCCTCTACTTCAATTGCTTTTATTACTCATTTCTTTCTCAACTTTCTTTTTCATTACAGAAAATGATCTTGCTTGGAAAGCTTTTTTAGTATTTTGTTCTGGTCTGCAAAAAATTATCCATATCTTGTAAACGTACATACTTAGTAACATTACCATATTCATTAGAAAGGTGCCGATGGTTAAACACGTGTTTTTATTGTAGATGTTTGATTGGCTTGCATAAATCAATGGAAGTATCAACAACAAAATTGCAGTGCAGAATGTTGAGTATAAAATAAACCGTGCTTCGTTGTAATTAGCTGGTATATGCCTCGCTTTAAATGCTTGCACATTGCATATCATTACTAACACACCAATCAAAATGATTTGTGTAACAAAATGCCAACCGTTTGCACAAAACAGTTCATTGGTCATTGTTTCCTTGTTGCGTATACCATCAACATATATTGGACGGTATCCCTTATGAAGACCAAAAATAGAAACTTGTAAAAGAACAAATGCAAACACAATCACTAACTGTTTTGACTTTCTAAGTGTAACATCACCATTGGTTACTCTCATCGTACTTTCAAATATACCATGGAGATAATTAGTCTTTGCATATGTTATTGCAGTAACTATCGCCATTGATGTACCAATTAAAACTGGTGTAGTAATGCACTTTAATCGAGTAACTGGTCCGATTGTCATTATAGGTACAACAGACAGTACCATATGAAAGGTTAATTGCAGAAAAGATAGATGAATATTAGAAGACTTGACTACAGGTGTATGTAAGTAGTATATGAAAACAAAAACGATTACTAGATCAAATAATATGCCAATCGCCATCAAGGCATATACTTTATAAGCTGTGGGATTGTTGTATTCAATAAAAACATCACTGTAATCTATACATTCAGTTCGATTAAAATTTGATTCAGTTAATACAGAACATTTTTGACATTGATAATTACCAGTATTATTTTTGTAAAAACTATCAGAACATTTTATGCAATGTAAACAACATGTATCTGACACTATGATAGGGTATAATCCTTTCGAACATTCCGAAGAACATCTTCCTATTGGGGGCGTGCTTCGAAAACCAGCCCACACATTACCATATATATCATGTACTCTGAAATGTTTGATTCTAAATACTTTCAGATGGATTGCTAATAAATTGATTGTTATCGTCCCGTTACGGTTTAATAAATATGCTCTATGCCTGGTATATTTCCATATGGTAGGATAGAAAAATGTTGTTTCGTTGTATTTAGATGAAACTTTAAAGAATTCATCCTTAAGTGTTGAAGAATTTACCGCTTTGTTAGATAATACTTCTGAAAGAAGATGCCGATATGATCTCAAAGTATTCATCAAATCATTAGTCATGGTAAGCAAACTTGGTTTAAAATTCTCTCTGAAAAATTCAAGGCTAACATTTGACTGTCTGTTTGTGATGTTATTCATTTCAAAAAATCTTTTCAGCCATGGTTTTCCTGTAACGTTTTTATACGACAGTTTCCAAAACAAGTCGCGGAAGCCAGGATAATGATAATTATTTATACCAACTGTACTTCCACTTCCATCGTCTAAGATTATCGCTCCGTGTATAACGCGTGCTTCAAATGTTTTAAAAGTTGCTTTTGAAATGGAATTTATTTCCGGACTTGCAATCCATGTCTTGTCATAAGTTTTATATTCATGTGCCATGTAAAAGAACTTGATCATATTATCTGTGGTGAGCCATAATATGATTATATCTAGTAGTTGTTTACTTTTTATTTTTGTAAATAAAATTTGGTCAAAAACATCATTGTTTTGAAATGTCATTTCTAGTCCAATGCATACACCATTTTGTTTTAACGCATTGATAATTTTATCTTTCCCTTCTTTTCCATAACTGCCCTCTCCTTTAGTGCTTACTATGCCAATATGTTTCCATCCAAAATGGTTTACTAACTTCATTAGAAATTCATAAAACCGATCGCTAACTCTCGCCATTCTAAAATATCGGCTATACACTTTCGTATCTCTTGGTGCACTTTCCGATGATAAAGAAACTAACACTTGTTGATTTGGGAGTAGCACTCTTATCCCTAATAGCAACGCTCTATTTGTTAAATTTCCTGTGTAACCTAATATTAGTTTGTCGCTGCTGTAACTTTGATTTTTACCTACATCTAACAAAGTGGTCATAAAATCCTCTGCGGTTTGTTCATATCCATAACTAGTATCATATATTTTATAACCAATTTTTAAATCAAGTTCTGTATGATTATACTTCACTTGCCATCCTTTTATCATCTTTGCGTTTACTTTTGCAGCGTATTCGATTGCTTCAGTTAGCATTAATGGAGTCTCGGGGTGATTTATGAATGAATTTAATGGAAGAAATATGACAAGTAACAAATTTCCATCTTGCGCGATGTTAGAAAAATTGCAGTATCTACTGTATTCGTTACCGTTTCCACAGGCCAAATGTATCAAAAATACTAACATATACATAACATGCAGTAATATCATTTTTACGAAGAATAGCTCGACCCATGAGATTCTTTGGGTGGTATCTTTTTTTTTATCTGTTTATATCAAGGTGTACCTCCTTGTTTATATACTTAGATATTTTTTTTAAATTTGGTTATTATTTACAATAATTTTATTCTTGTCGACAATATTTATTATATAAAAGACAGCACATTATGTTTGTTTGATCTTAATTTCTTTAGAAGGATGTATAAAGTAAATCAGGAGAGGCTTATCAACTAAACTGTACTAACATATATATAGCATGTTGCTTGTGATTAGTTATTATCTAGATGTTATTTAAATCACAGTTTGATCAAACATATTTCTAGACTAGCAGGCCGTCGTTATAAAAATTTCGCTTAAAAATAGTGACTTGCTCATGATTAAATTTATACTTAAAAGAGAAGAGAACTCTCTCTTCCTGTTTTCATTACGACACTCCTATTTCCCGATTATCCCCGATATCTTTCCCGCTTTCTAGATTTAGCTTACTAACGACTATAAACTAGTCTAACATATTTCATGTCACGAGGCCCACATTGCGGTACGAAATTTGATAACTGAACAAGCCCATATTCAATTTTTTTATATAAACCGTATAAGACTAAATTGAAAAGCCATCGTAAACTATACCCTATTTCTAATTAAAAAATCGATTACATTGTATAGACAGAATTATATAATATATATATTTTTCCGTCATAGCAAGTAGCTACCTGACCATCAGGATGTCTATACATGAAAATAGAGTCATGGATTTATATCTGATTCGTTGAGGGGTGAAGGGCTCATTACAATTTGCTCTAGAAATTTGATGGACTTATGTAACAAATATTTCCGGTACTTCCAGGTTTGTTTGTTTGTTTGTTTGTCTGGATTTGGAGAGCTATTTCAGTCAGATAATTACGGGCAAGAAGGCGCCCAACAACAACGCTACAGTACATATACCTCTGTGTAATCATGGTTTAATAGAACTCGAACCAACATCGGATTAAATAAGAGCACAAACTTTGTGTTTTTGCGAATTTTGGGTCTTTTTGCGAAAGTTTATGGTTTTGAAAATTCTGAAAAGCCTTATTTGCGAAAGTTTATGCTCGCGAAATATTATACATTCCTTCATTCGCGAAAGATTATGCCTTAAATTTTCAAGTTTTTTAATGATCTTATCTTTGAAACAAACACACAAAAAAATATTTTAACACTAGGCATTTTTTACAGGCTTACAGGCCTTGTGAAAACTCCAATGTGTTTTAACAAACTTCCTTGGTTTTAAAAACCCGAGTAATCCATCTTGCATTGACCTGATTTTAACCAATGCACCCGAGTTTTCAATATTCTTGTCCGCTAGAGACAGGGCTACCTCCAAAAGTAATCATATATAGGGATTACAAAAAATTTTCAAATGAAAATTATCAAAAGGATCTACTCGCGAAATTATCAAAGGAAACTCCTCAATACAATGATGGAGGTCTAACATACTTTCCTTCTAATTGTAGAGACACCTTTGATAGGTATGCTCCTAAAAAGCAAAGAACAGTGAGAGGCAATCAATCATTTTTTATAAATAAAGAAGTAAGTAAGGTCATAATGGTAAGGTCACGCCTAAAAAATAAATATTTGCGAGTGACCACAAAGGAAAATGAAACAATTTAGAAAAAGCAAAAAAATTACTGTGTTTCATTAGTTAAGAAGGCAAAAAAAAAATACTATGATAACTTGAACTTAAATGATGTTACTGACAATAAGAAATTCTGGAAGACAGTAAAACTATTTCTCTCAGATAAGGGTGGCACTACCGGAAAAATTACTCTCGTTGAAAACGGAGAGGTAGTGAACTCGGATGAAAAGGCATCTGAAGTTCTAAACACTTCTTTTACTAACACCGTTTCGAACTTGAATATTCCAAAATATGAGGATTGCGATCCACTTGCTGATAGTATCAGTGATAAAACAATCAAGGCAATTGTTAAATATAGAAATCACCCTAGTATTCTTGCGATACAACAAAATCTTGGGGTTCTTCATTCTCTTTTTCAAAAGCAGAAAAAAAAAGATATTGAGAAGGAAATAAGAAACCTTAATCCTTCCAAAGCCATAGATACTTCTAAGTTTTCTATTGAGAGGAAATTAGCCAACATTACACCAGCCCATAAAAAAGGTTCAAAGAATGAAAAGGAAAACTTTAGACCATTAAGTGTACTACCTAATGTATTAAAAGTATTTGAAAATGCCTTTATAAGCAAATAGCACCATTTTTTGAGAATAAATTTTCAAAATTCCAATCTGGTTTCAGAAAAGGGCATAGTGCCCAGTACTGTGTCATTGTGATGCTTGAGAAATGCAAGAGAGCTGTTGACAAAGGTGGTCGTTTCGGTCCCCTGCTTACTGATCTGTCAAAGGCTTTTGATTGCCTTTCACATGAGGTTTTAATTGCTAAATTAAATGCATACGGATTTAGTCTGCCATTGATTCGTCTTATACATG
Organism: Neoturris breviconis; assembly: GCA_032360805.1. NCBI lineage: Eukaryota > Metazoa > Cnidaria > Hydrozoa > Anthoathecata > Pandeidae > Neoturris > Neoturris breviconis. The sequence goes on along the minus strand of JAULBZ010006837.1, from coordinate 3,275 downwards.
ACTATTTATCAAATCAGAACCAGAAAATCAGAACCAATTCCGTTTTCAGTTCTTGGCTTGAAATCCATTACTGTTCAACATCTTCCTCTGTGACATGTTTTTTATCATCGATGATGTAGATTTTGCAAGCTACACAGATGATAATATCCCTTATGTCGCTGAGAAGAGTATTGATCAGGTAATAGCTTCCCTTGAAAAGTCAGTAAAAGATTTATTTGAATGGTTTGGTGATAATGAAATGAGAGCAAACGCAAGTGTCATCTTTTGCTTAGTAACAAGGAAACATCTGTCATAGAAGTTGAGGGTACTCTGGTGAAAAATAGCCAATCTGAGAAATTACTTGGAATTACATTTGATGTAAACTTATCTTTCAATTTACAACTTGATGAGATGTGCAAAAAAGCTTCTCAAAAACTAAACGCAATTGCACGAATAATGCCAGAGATGAGTGTGAATAAAAGAAGAACACTCGTAAAAGAATTTTTTAAGTCCATATTCAATTATTGCCCTCTAGTATGGATGTGTCATAACAGAAGCCACAATAACCAGATTAATCGATTGCACGAACGTTCTTATCGTATGGTGTACAACGATAATCAGTCATCCTTTGAAGAGTTGCTTAGGAAAGACGGCTCTGTCTCTATCCATGTTAGAAATATTCAGGTGTTAGTGACAGAACCTTATAAAATCAAACATAATTTGGCTCCTTCTCTTTTGTATGAAGTCTTCAAGCCTAAACTGACGTCGTTCTAAAATTTACGAAAAGTCCAAGAGTTTGAAATACCTCAAGAGAGTCCAAATTATGGGAAATCGTGCCTTCCTCGATTCGAGATCTTGATTCTCTTGAGTCTTTCAAAAAGAGCATTAAAAAATTGATTCCTGAACATTGTCCATGTCGCTTATGCAAGAACTATGTGCAAAATGTTGGTTTTCTTTGAATTACAACTTTTATATTAATTTTATCAAATTTTATTGATAATAATATTTATTTTGAGTTTTCAACTTAGATAGTTGACATAAATTAGCATGCTCCTCGCGAGTATAGCTGTATATTTTATATGTATTTAATTTGTCAACTGAAAATAAAGTGATAATAATAATATACGCCACAAGCTATCTCTAGCCCTCCTCGTACCAATAAATATTCATAAAAACATATATATGTTATCTTTTCCCAATCGCGAAAGTTTATTCCTGCGAAATTTTTTATATTCCTTCATTCGCGGAAGTTTATGCCTCGCGAATTGCACTATATTTCTTCATTTGCGAAAGTGAAATCCAAAAATTTCGCGAATTATGCCCGCGAAAGTTTGTGTAAAAGTAACGAATATCCGAGCTCGTCCAAAATAACATAAAAAAATAGTACATCTGTTTAATAGCACTGAAAATCTGAATAAATCTTAAATTAAAAGGGTGGGAAAAGCGAATAATATATTAACAAGATCTCGTATACATTGAACGTATTAATTTTCGCGAATTGCTGCTTTTTTCACGCCCGTCAAGCGCACAAATACTGATTTAGAATGGGATATAGATGGAAACACCTTCAAGATATCTCTTACCCTCTTTTTATATGTGTAATCAAGGAGGTGTAATAAAGAGTATAGCAACGAATTATCCATGCTTCATTTTCTTGCTTCGTGTTTCTTTCAATATTTTTTCCAAATTCGCGAAATAAAAAAAAAGAAGCTAAATTCGCGTAAATTTGTACTTGCGAAATGTATTTTTTTTTCTCCTTTGCGAAAATTTGTACACGCAAAAATTAACACGCCTAAGAAAACGAGAATATGAAAATTATACAATAGTCCTAATTATTACTAATCTTGGTTTCGTCATGCAATATTTATTGCTCCCAGCAATTTAGCACCCAGGCCAGTGCCATCAGTCTATAAAATGTCTATAAATTTTTCCATAACTTTTATTGTAGGATTTTTCCATCTCCTTGGAGTTTCGTTAGTAGAATTCAATAGGCGAAATTCGAAATAACAAATGTCCGAGTTACCGGCAGAGTGGATTTAATAAAATCCGTTAGCTCGATTATATGTTCTATCTAATGTTCGTAAATCTGGACCAACGTCAACAATGGTAATCGTGAATTGAAAGGGCTAATTCATTAAAACACGAAAATTCGAATTTGTTCCAAGAGCCTGGATACTAGACTGCTAGAAACAACAAAATTCATCACGTTTGCAAAATGGTCTAGGATCATAAGTCCTTAGTCTACCCGATCTGCGAGATAAGTCTCTAGGGTAATTCTACGGTCGTTTTCCGCATTTACGTATGTTTTACTTGCAGAATCTAGAATTTGTCAAAATTCGTAGTTAAATGACTCATAATTTGTGCCCGTGATTGTGACACTACTACTAGGAGAGTGATGTTAAATATTTGCACATATCTCGAAAACTATACATTTTTCTCTCCAAAAGTATACTTTTTCTGAATTGTAGTTCAATGTTCTACCCCTCCTCGTGTATAAAACCCGTCCCTTTTAATTCCACTTCCCTCCCTTCTACAATTAGGCACAGAAGAGTACACGTGATAAAATTACATTTCAATGTCATTTATAACAAAACAAAATGTGTTTTTGACAACAAAAAACAGACAAAACAAAATGTGTTTTTGACAACAAAAAACAGACAAAACAAAATGTGTTTTTAATTATAAAAAATAAAACAAATAAAACAAAATGTGTCTTTGACAACAAAAAACAGACAAAACAAAATGTGTTTTTGATAACAAAAAATAAAACAAAATGTGTCTTTGACAACAAAAAACAGACAAAACAAAATGTGTCTTTGACAACAAAAAACAGACAAAACAAAATGTGTCTTTGACAACAAAAAAAAGCAAATAAAACAATAGGTGTTTTTGGTAACAAATTAACAGCCGGATGGCGGCTGAAAGAACGAACTTGACATAAGTACAACAAAAGGATAATCTAAACAACATTCCTACAGTCCGATGAAACGAAACTATCCCTTTCTTTTATCTAACGTTTACATAGAAATAAAATAAAATTCAGAGATTAATCACAGATCAAAACAAATATAAGGATGAAAACTCCAACACAGTTTGGCTTTGTCAGACTACATACCTACGTTGCTATAAACAAAACCAACTCAGACATGTCATTTTTGTTTACCTGTACAGTTCGAGAAAGATTAGCTCGGTCATAGTAAATTCTCCAAATACATAACATACCTTAATGGTACTAATTTTCGCGGGTACTAATTTTCGCGCTTTTCGCGGTAAATGGCAAAAACCGCGAAATTTTG
>JAULBZ010006836.1:0-12031 GCA_032360805.1 Neoturris breviconis | reverse complement strand
AAATTATTGAATTTTACTTTTTTAAAGCTGCTAAGATATCTGCTTTTGGTAACGAATTTTGGAGATGGCTCCTTACCAAAACTTCGGCCAATTTGGCTGAAAATATTCTGAAAACTTTCCTTCACCTCATGACCAGCAATTACTTTTAATAACCCAGCTGCAATTTGAGAAAATAGCCCAAGCATCTAAGTAACTGTGGGACAGTTTTCCGCTTCAAAGCTAAAGCTGAAACTATACTCAAAAAACATTCATCCACAGGTGATGTTCAGCCGTTATATTCAGGCTTGGTGTGGATTACTGGAGATTGTGCTTTCCATTGCCATGGAGAGATATGAAGCATACTTTCGCGGGCATTAACTTTCGCAGTTTTCGCAGATTTTGGGCCCATACACAAAAGTAAAATACGCGAAAAATCCTATATTGGTCCATCCGCGAAAGTTTAGGCTTGCAAAATTTTCCCAGTTTCTTCTATGTACTCAGCTCATCTTAGTTAGCCTCTTTTTTTCGTCATATGATTATAAAAATCAGGAAATTCGGTTATATGGAAGATCCTGAGCAAGAAAAACGAAGTGCATTCGACCTATTTGATGAGGAGCCATTTGATGAATGGCTATAGTATCTTTTTGGAAGGAATAGGGTATGATGATAAATCAATTAATAAGTATTGTGTTTTTCTCTCTCCATTCTCCCTAAATCCATTGAAATAAAGAATAGAAATTCTCCAATTATTATTTAAATACGAAAAATAATTACTATTTTTGCTCATCCGCGAAAGTTTGTGCTCGCAAAATGCAAAAATTTTGCGGATTTTTAAAACCGCGAAAGTTAATGCCCGCGAAAATTAATGCTCCTAAAGTATTAATTTCTATTCATGGAATAATAGGGAAGTGTGAGTCTTCAAATACTTGCAGTGTTTACGTTGGGATGTGTTACTGTCCTAAATGGACTGACCCTAGCTAGATTTTACTCAACTATCAAGTCTGAATATAACTGCCGGACATGAAACCTGTGGAGGAGTGTTTTTTGAGTATATTGCTCAGTTTAAAAGCAGTTATATTCAGGCTTGACTATAGGTAGTTCATGTAGCATTGTTCTATAGAAAAGAATGTGAAGTATTCAAGTCAGTATTCAAAATGAGAGCAAATGATCATTGTGGAGGAGTAATTTTAAAAAGCCCGAAGTAATGCTTAAAAATCCCTCCTCGTCAGTAATTATTTATCAGTTTATAGTTGATAAAAGCAACTTCACAGTCTTGTGGTAGTTGCAAATGTATAAAACAATACAATTGGATTTCGATAATCTATAAATGGATTAAATATAAATGGTGAGCATAAAAGTTCATCATGTTTCTAAAGGCAAAGTAAATCGAGGAATCTGATTTATTCTGTTAGAACATAACCACATGAGCCAAACCACAATATTAAAACTTCTCGGATGAATACAAGTCAGTTTATTAAACATTGAATAATTAATTCACATCTAAATTATATATGAGAATCAACAATTACTATTAGAAAATTTAGAAAGGCAATAAATAAGAAAAGTTATTTAAATGAAAAAAAAAATTCTCTCTAAAGTTATTCAGTAACTATTAAAAATGTGTTCTCAAACATAGAATCACAAAAGTATATATTATTTTTTGAAACAGCCCCATGACACTTTATATCCAACCTACAAACATTAAACATCATACTTTTGAATTGTGCCTGGCAGTAAAGAATACTTGTATTGAAAGACTTTCGTGGCATGTTTTTGAAACAAAACATATTAACCATTTATAAATGACACGTGTCTGTCTGAAATCCTTGAAATAATACTACAGTAAGTGGAAATACTTCAAATTATGCATGAGTAAGAAGTAAAATACCTCCCACCATGGTGCAGAATATCTCAATACAATTGTAGTTTTGTAATCAAAACTAAAATATTTATACTTTATCAATGTTGTTAAATTCATCCCCTAGGGTGCATTTCAAAAATAAATTTACAGAAGAGTACTGGCTCAAACGTCCTGGCGGTGGATTGGTTTCTTTATGCTGAAATCCATTGTAAGGGACCGTTTCAAAAATAAAATCTACAGAGGAGAGTACTGAGTCATACTAAAGAAACTAATCCATTGCAAGCTCATCGACTTGATACACTTCTGTACAAACTTATTTTCATTGAATTTTAGCTGATTTAACCAAAGAAGTTGGTTTTGAAGCAAAATTTTGAGATTTTTGAGATACCCTAAGCACATCTACATAATTACAGTAATTATTTGTTTCGCGTAACCAGGTTTTAAAAAAAACATTGGGTCGGTCAGTGGGTACATATTTATTTTTGGTTACAATCAAGATAAAACAAAGTCACAAAACGTGTCTTTTTCTATAAGTACTATGCAGTGTTTGAAGAGCAAATAATCCCTGCAGAAAATAGCTCCAGGTTTAAGAAGCCTGAAGCAATGCTCAAAACACCCACTTTAAAAATCGTTCATAAAATAAAAGAGAAAAGATATGTATGAAAAAAATTGTTTTTTGCTAGAAATTGGATAAAAAAAGTGGTGGATCGGCAGTTTTGGACCAATATATAAGGATACTTGGTTGATAAAACAAGGAAAATCTGTATATGTGACACAAATATTGCCTCCTGGAAGATTATTTGCAATTTTAAACCCTGTTTATGCCACTAATAATACTTATAAGTAGTTCTTCGCAAGGATAATTGTAGTACTAGAGGATGTAACAAACTCAATCTTTTATTAAAAAAAGGAGGCAACCAACCCCAGTTCTAATATATATTTTTTAAAGAATCCAAAAGGACTCAATACTGTATCTATATACTGTAGAGCAGCTAAAAAGCCTGCTCACTGCACATATAAATATATTCTAATGTTAAAGTTTAAACGAGATTTCACTTTTCTTTCATGTACAGTAATCCGTTATATTCGTTTATTCTTTATGCTTGTTTTATATTATAAAAATTGTTTATATATAGCTAAATATTAAACAGTAAAACATCTGAGCAAAGGAACACAATTTATAATGTATATATGCGAAGGAATACAATATAATATGTTCTGAACAACATTATTTTTAAAATCAAAACATGATACTCAAGCCACAATATACCTGTCAGACATCACCTGTAGAGGAGTGTTTTTGAGTAGTTTTCGGCTTTGCAGCTGAAAACTGTACTTAAAAAACACTCCTCCACAGGTGATGTCCAACCGTTATATTGAGGCTTGACACTGTTAAATGAGTGATCAAAATAAGAGCAAATATATAATCACTGAGAAGTGATTATTTACTTTTATTTCGACCATTTTAAAGAATTAGTGCTCGATATAAGGGATCTCTAAAATCTTTTTCTCAGGGGAAAAGTGCTGAATTGAAGTACCGAAAAAACCAATCAATTGCAAGCTCATTGACTTAACACTCTTCATTGCAGATTATTTCTCTCAAATTTATTGATTTTTACTTCTTCAAACGGCTAAAATATCTGCTAACAAATAATCAGAACGGAAAAGGTGTAAAAATCGATAAATTTGAGAAAAATTAATCTAAGATGAAGAGTGTTAAATCAACGAGCTTGCAATTGATTGGTTTTTTCGGGACGCAGAAACCAAACAATTGCAAGATCGTTGATTAAGCACAAATTTTGGAGATGGTCTTTAAAACCAAAAGTATGTTCAAAAATCAGTTTTCTTTGGTGAGTACTTTAGTTCATAAAATAGACTTACCTCACACAATTCACACCCTTTTTCTGCTTCTTCTTTAGCATCTGAACTGCATAAATCAGCACGACTTAGAATCTGCTTCATTTCTAGAAAATTATTCTCTGCTTCTTTGTCTTTTAACCTTAAATCACTGATTAATTGACATTCTACAGTTGATGAGACATTTAATAGTTCCGAATTGTTCAACGTAAAATTGACAGCATTGAAAACGCTATACGGCAATGTAAATATGGGATGTATTTTGTGACAAAAATCAAAATGCATTTTATTGATTAATATATGTTGTAACCTCAAGTGTGCATCAACATCATTGCTACATAATACATTCAAGTTGGATACTGATATGTCTGTTATATTGTTTGGGTTACACTTACCACCCGGCTGACAAAGTTCTATTACTTCAGGGGTTGCACAGCCAACTGGATGAACAGTGAAACACAACAAACTAATCAAAAACCAATAAACACTTAGAATGTTAATTGTTGCAAAGTCTTTGTCAGCTTTTAATAATAGCTTTAAATACCATTTTGGACGAGCATAAACAACGCTTGTGACAATTTGTTGATGAATTAGTCCTTCTTTTTTCTCTGAGCGTTTATGGAGCAGCATACAATAATCTTTGCAGCATATCTCTTTTTAAATTCTACACATCAACTTGTTTTCTAATTAACAGATCCAGTGGTGATATTTTTTTATTTAATGCTGAAAGAAGAAAAACTATATGTTTACTTATTTACTGTTTACGTATATATATTCAGCATTTGAACTTTTTATTTCGAACATTTCGTGCCGCCATCTTGTAAAAAAAAATGTCACAAGTCATTACGAACAACTCATTATTAAACATCAAACAAAAAAACCAAACCTACGTGAAATTATCTGGCGATGGCAATCTAACAAGTTTTTAACGAAAAAAAAACCATCTTGCTTTACAAATATGAAGTTTACACTAATTATTGACGTACACCTTGGTCCTAGACCAAACTTTCTTCTCTATCTGTCTATCTGTCAATCTGTGCGAAAGGTTTGTTTATTTTTTCTGCAGGAGCGCATATGTAACTGATTCTCTCTCCTCCACAGATTTATTATGATTGCGTAATCTAAAACCTGGTTCTCACCACATTCATCACGAAATGTAACACACCATTTATAAATCTTCGAACATAATAATATATGTAATCACAAATACCGCAAGTATGGAAAACCAAATAGTGTCTTAGTAATCATAGTACTTTAATCTCTTGTGGCAAAGGCTGAAATACACTATCATTTTAAAATGGACATTTTTGTCGTCATTTTTGCAGTCGGTTTCAGCCCGGAACATGTTCCGGGATGGAAATTTCGTATCGTTACTCCATCCAAATGTTTGGAGTATACACAACAAAATGAAATGTTTAGCTCGCCTACATAACGTTAGTCGTGAGGAAAATTCGAGATTACACCGTAGGTAGCATACATTTATAGTCCTTCTCTCAGCGGTATGGTAGGCTACAGGCTGAATTTTCCATGTAATCGGTCCCTTAAAGGGATTCCTGCATGAAAAATTATTTTTTGATATGCTGTAGAGAATAAAAAATTGTTTAACAAGTCTTTTTAAATTTTTTAAAAATCTTTTTTCGTTCTCAAGATATATTGATTTTAAGAAATTGAAACTATCTTATGACATCACAAATTATAATAAAGTTTGAAAAAATGCTGACACAGACATTCCTCTATGATGATGATGATGATGATGATGATGATGATGATGCAAAAGTTCCTTCATATTTCACCATTGATTCCATAGATTAATGGATTCTACAATTAATTCAATATCGCCTTTTCTCCCTATTCACAAAATGTAGAGTTTGAAAAAAGAATTTCATTCGACGTCATAAAAAAAAAACATCGTCTCAACATACCAACTTATTAAAAAATGATCCTTTTGAAATGACAGGTGAAAAATGTTCACTTAAATCGGTTACTGTAAACCATGAAATCACCCGTAGCCACCCAAAATCATACATAGCCACCTAAAATCATATAGAGCCACCCAAAATCACCCGGAGCCACCCAAAATTAAACAATACTAAATTTTATAAAACCATATCGATTTTCAGCAAAATAAAACATTAAAACCTTGTTTTCCCCTGAATTTACTGGTATGCACTAACCTCCGAGTTAAGAAATTGCAATGTACAACTATAAAATATCGGAGTCTTGCAACCTCGTTCCCAGGGCTTCTTGCCTTTTCGCCTTTTCGAAACACGGAATCCGTGTTTCGAAAAGGCAAGAAGCCCTGGGAACGAGGTTGGGAATCTTGTGGAGTATTTACACGTTGTTTTTTTATAAGAAACCTAGCAAAGGACCTAGTAGCAAAAGTTTCTTAATTATGACATCAAAATTGATGGTTTTTAGTTCTAAAAGTTTCTTCAAGAGTTTCTTAAATTTTTCAAATATTATTAAAGTGCAGAGACCAAAACGGGCAATAATAACGAGTAAGTATGTTTTAATTACATCTTGTAGCTTACTAAAAAAATCGCTCATCTAACAAAAGTACAATTCCATTAAAATCGTCAAGTTTCCTGAGGTAATCCTCAGATTTATTGTCAAATAGAATTCGATATTCGTCTAGCTTGTTGTACCACGAAACAACACCAACATGTCAATCCAAAAAGTTTTTTATCCCAAAAAGCAGGAATAATTTGTAGTAGTAAAAGTTTCTTAATTTTTGAAGGTTCTAGTACTAGGTTTCTAATAAAAAAAACGTGTAATGCATTGGTTAGATCAAATAAATAAATTATAAAAAAGGTGTAAATGACAGAGAGAGCAATCTGTCTGTTACCTGTTTCCTCGCTTGCGAATAATATTATAATGCGAATAATAAGGGAGAAAGCAAAAATAGAAAAATACGGATAAGAGAGTGGTTACTCAACCAAGACCCGGGCTTTTTGGGGGTCTAATAACCCGGGGTACAATGTACCACACCCCAATAACTTTCGAATTACCTCCGTTTTACTTGAAACTTGGTCACAATACACATTAGGTTCTCTTACTATCCGAAAATGTAATAAAAATTTGCATACGTCATCATTTCATTTCATTAGCTAGAACAATTATATCGTTATATTTGCTAATTATGATGTTTTATTGACTATTACTTAGTAAAAAGCCTTTGTAAAGCCTCGTAGACCAAAATAATACCGAATTTAATCAAAAAAGTTTTTGAAAATTTCCGGTTCCGAAGATCAAAAGTTGGTCCTGGGTCCGTTTGAAGAAAATTTTTGGAAAAAATTTCATGGAAAATTTTTTCAAATACAATAAGGTGAAAAGTCACCTAATTTGGGCATAAAACTATGAGTGGATCAGAAGTTATACGGAAATTTCGGGGATTGTGGTACAAAGTACCCCCGGGGTAAATAGGAAAAAAGCAGGGAAAACAGCGCTTATTTACTATTTAATAGCGGAATTAAGATTAAAAGATGTTGAATAACTCAGAAAGTAGCTATTGCCAGATGAACACATTTACGTTCTTAATCCTTTGAAATTTATCCTTACTCTAGTGAAGTTGATGATCAAATGTTCGAATCAGTGTCAGTGGTCCCTTTTAGAGACAAGAAATGTTTGAAAACTTCTGAGAAATATTTCTGAAAGATTTAGTTTTATTCATCAAAATATTTTGAAATAATTTTGAAAGAAATATTTACCGTGTAACCTCGCCTTAAAAGGATGAATACTGGTAAAGTCATTGATTGTAGCAAATTGTGTTTCTATTTGCACTGTGTGACAGCCATCTTGTTTGTCCTAACATTTCTAAATTTTAGAGAAAATATTCGCTCTCATATTGTCACTTGCCAATTTGATATATATTTTGACCAAAAAGGTAATTATTTATATACCTTCAATATTTTTGGTTTAACAAATCATAGTCACTCTTTCTTGTTATGAGTAAATATAACAACAACAAGCTCGTACCCAGCTTATGTTTCTTGCTGTAAGAAAGACAATAATGATCAGGTGTACAATAACTAAATTTTATATACTCGAAAAGATATTGTTGACGCTGATTATGTTTCCTTAGAGTGCACATTAGAATTTCCAACCATCACATATACTTTTCAGAAATAACAAATTCAGAAGAAAGAGAATATATTATAGTTGATTCGAAGCAAAAATGAAAATCTACCCGGGGTTCTTTATCGTTCGAAATTTGTTCTTCTTCGTTCAATTGTTCCGTTTCTTTTGTTTGTTCCGTTTCTTTTGTTTGTTCCATTTTGATCGCTTATTAATTATACTTCTACTTCTAAAATATATTTTGTTGTCAACGAGATAAGGTAACTAATCTTTCAAAATTATTCGAACATATATGAATAGTTTCTTGTTTATTGAATAGAATTGATTAATGATGTTAGCACGACTGTGAGACAGTCATCAATAAATTTACACCATAAAATTGAATCATAAACATATACCATGGCAACGCATTAGCAACGCGTTTTATTTGATTTGACTTTAACAAGAAAGTTCTTCGTGTTTGTAAGTAACTTCAGAAGCAGCCAACAAAGTGTTATTCGAAACATACGTGGATTTTTCCTAAGCTTGAAACAGGTTACTTAGCTGATGGATTACCTTACTCCCATGGAAATTCGTACCCAAATGATTATCGCGCCTTAATTTTGTCGCATCTAATCAAGCGATTGTTACCTGCTAAGAGAAACATTTATTTATTTATTTATTTTTGGTCAAATGTAACAATCCATGTCAATTTGATCATATCCTGAAAATTTCAGATTGTAAATATATCAAGATATATCGATTTAGGCGATCCTCTTATATAAAACTTAAAAAATAATAGGCCGTAAACAGATTGGTAATGTGTATTAAACACACAAAGTCTCTTAGTTTTATGAATTCAATGATCTCCACCATATTCATATTGATAAACTTTCAGCTAATGGTTCCTGGCAAGATAAACTTTGGAAATTATTTGGCTGATGTTTTAAAAACAATATAAAATGTGGTTATACGACTTCAAATATGGAAGTATACCGAAAACAGCTCTCTGTAATTTCGAAAAGAAAAGAAACCTAACCTGCCGGCACGCAACGTGTCTAACCAACGTCAAAAGTACGTCATTTTGACGCCGCGACTTCAAAATGACATCTCTCTGAAGTTTGTTAGTCGTTGTACTCAGCGATAATAATCTTATTTTTATCATTTAAAGGATCATCTTTTGAATATTCTCTTACTAACGATCAAGAGCGATCCATGTTTGTTAATTGAAATGTTTCAAATCAAGAAAGGTAGGAAAAACTAATAATCACTGTCGGAGAAGTGTTTTTTGAGCATAGCTTTAGGTTACAAAAGTCTTTTATGGTCTTTTCTTTTACAGTGATCTTTGACTCTTACTCCGAACATTGTCCATTCTCCACATTTTTTTTGGAGATTTATATGTGCATGAATGAATTTTTTGTGATAAAACTGGGGATAATACAGCAGCAAAGAAATATATAGAAATGAGAATTAGGATGTATAATATCTTGTGGGTTCTCTCTCTCGGTCCGTAACGTCTCATTGACACAATTTTGACTACTAAGTTTCATTGCAACATATCTTTGACATCGCGCATGCGCACTAATATAAACTGGAACTTCTCTAATTCGCAATGTCTCCTAAGTTGAAAATATATTGCAGTCTCTTCCTGGATATTGCAGTCCCTTCCTGGATAGAAACTCTGTTCCAAAGCTTCTCTAACTCAACACCGCTTTAATTCCAGTATAAATCTGCTGGTCCCCTGCGACTTCTAATTAGAGAGGAGCTACTGTAATTAAAATGATCACATGAAACATAAACTCAATGAGGCAAAACGAAGCATTTCTTATAAATAAAAAGTTCAAATAAGGACAAAAATACTGCAAAAAGTTGAAATTTCAACTTGTAGAAAAAGTCTAAAATTTTGATTAGCAAAACGAATGGCACGAAAGTTCGGATTTATTCCAAAAGCCTAGGTAATAGGCTGCTGTGAACAACATAATTCGTTGAGTTTGGAAAAACGATTGTAAGTACGATACGGAGTAGAGTGTGGTTTATTAAAAAAATAAAAATGTTATAGTAATAACACAATGGATACACAACGAACAATAACGATATGTTGAACCAAGGGTAAACAGTAGCAGGATGTGATGTTTGTGCTGAACCAAGGGTAAACAATAGCAGGATGTGATGTTTGTGCTGATTAGTAAAAAAATAACCAAAAGGCATGACGTAATCATTGTATGAGGCTTTAATAGCAAAAGCCTTTCATTGGTGGGTTTTTGACATTGCACTTAGCGTTATGAGAACCTTTGCTACGGCCATGAAAGCTACTATTTATTGTTTCTGAATTATTAAAAAAAGTTCGACAGTTCTTGGGGGAATTTTGGCGGTCGTATTTTGCAAGTATGTTTCACATATGGCGTCGAGTTTTCGTATCAAATAAACGGGGGAGACTTTTATTGGTTTTTGAAAATATTTTCAATCCCCCGCTCTTAGTCCACCCAACAACAAGATGGCGAATGATTTGGAGTAACTACTTGCTTTTTCATGGTGAGAAAGCAAGTGGAGGTAACGAAGTAGCTCTATTAACTTTTATAGATAAGGGTCCAACTGCTTTCTTGTCTTTTTTTATGTCCAAATACAGTTTTATTATTCCAAGCATTGTTAGATGTTTTTGTAAAATCTATGAATTAACCATAGTTGTTCCGATTTTCAAAAAGATTTTAAAACAATGGTGCAAAACCCTTTTACATTTGGATCTATTCCCAGAATATATGGGGGAAGATCGCCGATCATTCCCGATTACTCCGATCTTAATCGCATCGCAATCTGTACGTCCATGGTACATCACAGACAATCTGGGATTTTTACGATATATGAGAACTAGGCTTAGATTAGATGGTAACTGTTGTCATAATGAACCCAACCTCGCCCCAGGCCTTCTCCTCTCTTGACACCCAAGAAGTCGCAAGAGAGAAGTCCTGGGGACGAAGTGATGATCTATCAGGATGATCGGTGTAAGACCTAATTAAATAAATAATAATAACTAAGATAACGAAAATGTACAAAAGGATAGTAAAGGTTATGATAAGCAACCTCGTCACCATAGATAACGTCAACAGAAGTTAAAGTATATAGATGCTACACCTTATATTCGCAGGTTTCGTGACAAAGGATTACAAAAATTTCGGCACATAGAATTTTGGGCCAAATTTCCAGTACTTGGGTCAAAATCTTGTCATGTTTGCAAAAATTATTTAACTCAGTTTTTATGCAAATCGAGGATATAGACAAAGACAAAATGAAAACAAAGTTATGCTTATAGTTTCTTGCTTTTTTGCATGAAAAGCAACGCAATACAAATTTCTGTTTGTTTTTTTTTGTTCCTCATAATGAAATATTGGGCTTAAATTTACTATTGTGTGACGGTATTTCGTTGCAGATCCTTTGATTTAAATGATTATGAAAACAAAACATTTGGTCGTGACAAAAATTTGGTCCGAAGAATTTCGTCAAAGTTAACTTGGTCGTTTGATTTGTCCCAAATTTTGTCACGACGAAATGACGTCATCTTAAATAGTTATTGTACCATAGAGGGCGGGAAATAAAACTGAATCTTATTTGAAGGCTATGTAGAGTTTCTAACCTACAATCTTGGACATTAAGCCATGGAAATTTCTACAAACTATACACGTCACAAGGATAATAAAGCGCCGAAAACGACCACGAGAAGTCCCTAAAAATTTATTTAAAAATTTAGTAGACTTAAGACTTAGGATCTTAAGAGTTTTTGCGAACTCGACGAATTCTGTTGTTTCCAGCAGCCTAGTACCCAGGGTTTTGGAACAAATTTTCGCGCCATTCGTTTTGCTAATGAAAATTATAGACTTCTTCTTTTGCAAAAATTTCACTTTGTCCACAGTATCTTTGGCGTATTCCAAAACCACCGACCAGCAACCGACCACCGACCAGTGTTGAACCACCGACCAACCGACCAGTAAAAACCGACCACCGACCAAAAAAAAATTAAAGTCGCGTTGTCAATTTTTTTTTATTTTTTTAATAATTTTTTTTATATGTAATTTTTTTTTTTTTACTGATAATTTTTTTTTTTTAGTAATATATAATTTTTTTTTTCTAATAATTTTTTTTTCTAATATATTTTCTTTTTTTGCGAATACATATATCCTTTTTCCCGTATTTTTTTTACGCGTACCAAGTAAGAAACATGTGAGAATCTCTATGTGTGGTAATTTTGAATGAGGAAATCCACCGTTCCACTTTCTTCTGCCACCATTT
>JAULBZ010006835.1:0-12031 GCA_032360805.1 Neoturris breviconis | reverse complement strand
CAGTAAAGACACTAGAACAATGTCAAAGACGTTGTTCTAGCATCTTTACTGCTGACTTTGAACAAGTTTTTGCCCACTGGGATATTATGTGAAAAATTATTTAGCCTAAGAGATTTTCAATTTTTAGTTCCCATATTGATACATACAACATGAGTCTGGAACTACCAGGGGTTGAAAGACCTGCCGGTCATCACTATGAAGGAGAGATTCTTTGGGATATTTTCTGCTAATTTGTCTGAAAATATCCTGAAAGATCTCTCCTCCCCAGTGATGAATGGCAGTCATTTCAACCACTGAACTACAGTTGCAAAATTATTGTTCCTTCTAAACCCAATATTATTCAGAAAGTATTAGTAGCTTTAATTATGCCATCTGTGAACTGTAAGCGTTAAAATAAATATCGTAAATCACTTGTGCAGGAGTGTTTCTTTAGTACAGTTTTCAGCTTTTCAGCAGAAAACTATACTAACTCATCCACCGGTGATATCAATAGCTTGATATTGACATTTTTCTTTATCTATTTAAATCGTTTGTACATATTACCTTGCTTTCCACTCAGTTAATTCATTTACTGAGTGTGCACTTTGACATTGATCACCAAATATACAAGGTTGTGGCATAATACACAACATTAGCTGGTGTTCTTCAACCACTCCTTCAGGAGGTTTCCTGTGCTTCCAATCTTTATATTGATTACTATGCATCATGGTGTTATTTCTATGTATGTATCATGTTTTAACTTCCATTTCGTAGGAGTGGTCAACAAACTCAAAGAGCTTTTTATATACCATAATCTATATATAATACTAAAACAAGGCAAAAATATATTTTTATACGTTGAAATAAGAGCAAATAATTACTGTAGAGGAGGGCTTTTAGCATGCCTCCGACTACAAATCTTAAAGTTATGCTCAAAGTTCCTCCTTCAAAGTGATTATGCACTCCTATTTCGGACACAGTACAGAGTTTGGCTTTATAAGAAACTAAACTAAAGAAAACATAGATTGCAACATATATCCATTTTTCCAATGTTTATGATATCCATGAAAATTTTTGTGACAAAAATAATTCCTAATAATTGTCTGTGACATCGTGAAGAGTAAATCCTAGATTGCATGAAATTAGAAGAAGCACAAATGCAATATTACGATTTAAAACCAGCTCGTTCTTCCTGTAATAAAAACATTATTTTTAAGTTTGAGTTGTTGTCTGAGTAGGCCAGTACCTAAAATCGTCAAAACTAGATACATGGTCATATGCTAGCTATGATCTTTCAGTGGTAGACCGGTAGCTAGAACAATCCAGTTTTCCACATGTTCACGAAGCATGTCACAAAGGCTCTCGCTTTGCTTCTGTCATTTTGATATGCAATGTTTTATTTTACCACACCAGATCTACAAATTGAATGTAAAGCACAGTCAAACCTATATAAGACGATCACTCTAGAGACCTTAGCAAAGTAGTTGTTTTACACAGACCTTTGCTAAGCCACCTGTGGTCGTTATATAGAGTAGTAAATTACAAGAAAATTAAGAGGATAAGAAAGTGGTCAAGACCCCTTAGCCTATGTATATACTATGATACTATACAATAAATTAAATCAAAGGTACGGTTATTAAAGTAGCCCACCAAACCAAGTGAAAGTTAAACGTAAGCACATAAATATGATTTGCATACACACATTATATCGTGTTTGAAATATGTCTTTATTATATTAAGATGGTAGAGTTTCAGGCCAAATAATCAATTTTCAAAGTAAAATTATGTCAGGTCACTGTAGAGAAGAGTAGTGAAATTTCATATCAAGGATAAAAAAACATATTTTACATGGCATTAGGATTTCATGTCCTCATTAAGTTATACAGTCAAATAAACAATTGGACCACCTTTATCAAGGTAAAATTATATTAAATCACTGTGGAGGAGAGTAGTGGAATTTCATATAATAGCCTGGAGAAATGCTCAAAAATCACTCCTCAACAGTGGATATGAATTGTATACACACTTTATCATAGAATTAGTACACACCAAATTAAAATAGAGAATACACCTATGTTATAGAATTAGTTGTGCTTTTAAAAGACTTGGCATACCGTATTTACTGTAATAAGCGCCCGGGCGCTTATAAAATATTTCGGATCTCAGGGGGGGCGCCTATTAGAGAGGGGCGCTTAAAAGAGAAGGGCGGTTATATAATAATTTTTGTTTTGAGGGGTAGGGGGCTTAATAACTAGACACAGTTCTGTGATAAACTTTTCTGTTTTTTCTAAAATAATCATCCCTAACCGGCCCACAACTAGGAAACAACGTCTTATTAACTAAGAAAAAACTGTCACATTAATCAACTTCAACGTCCACATCCCCTTCTACAAGGTTTATGGTTTTTTTCAGTTTTACATCAGGTGGGAGCAAATGGTGTGCTTTAAAAGGGGGCGCTTATTAAAGAGGGGCGCTTATATAATAATTTTTGTATCAAAGGGGGCGCTTATTGGAGCGGGGCACTTATTATAGGGAGGGCGTTTATTACAGTAAATACGGTATGTTATTCATATATTTGCATTGGGAGTAATAAATAATGTTATAAAAATCAACACACATGACAGTAATTATGTTTTATGGCCCCAAAGTGAATACACATTAACAGACATTTGATATTTATTTCAAAATTGAAGAAGGAAGCTTCCCAAAATCAAAATGGAGATTTCAATTCTTAAAATTTTAAAACTTATTTTTTATAAAAAATATCACTAATTATCTGAAAAATTTAAGGAAGAAGCTTCCCCAACATACAAAATGTCTGCAAAAAAGGTTCGGTCAAAGTCTTATAGAAAAGTTAATTTTCAAAAAAAGTCTCCACTTTTGAAGAAATCCCTTTTTTGCCAATACTCGTTCACAAATTAACAAAATCAAAAATAAATTTGCCAGCGGTATCGTAATATTGGCTAGAATGCCATAATGAAATTTCAGGACGGTACCATGCCTTTTCGGTCCATCAACCTAAAACTCGGGACCGAGTGGACAAAATCAATTTTTTTTGGCCAGTCCTTTCCGAATGCTGGTACCAAATTTCAAAATGCATGGTCTATTAAGAAAAGGGAGACGCTGCCGCCGTCGCGGCAAAGTGATAACAATAGCCCATCCAAACTTTGTTTGGTGGGCTAAAAATACATCAGACAGCCAAAGCAAAATAAAAGCCTGAATCAAAAATGTGCTAGCGTATGATTATCTAATTATGCGATACTCTTAATAACGTGAACGTGAAAACTTGCGAGAGGTCACCCTTTATGAACAGCTTAGAAACATCACCCTTTTTGAAACACTTGCAGTGACTTCCCTATTAAAGATGTAAACTTATGTAGCCATAGGAATGTCACTGCAGTGTTGCAAAAAGAGCAGTGTTTTATGTGTCCTCTTTCTAAAGCTTGATAACAACAACAAATGATTAAGTGAAAAACAATCATGACAAAAACAGAAAACCAAACAATTACGGTACTATAGTTTGGTGCTACTGTACGTAATCAAAAAAAAAAATAAAAATAAGGGAGAAAGTATTTGAAAGGGACACATAATAGATACATTTTACTAGGACAATGATTAAAATAATGTTAAGTTATCTGCATAAAAAGTGCTAAAATATTAAGAGTCAATAAATACCACAGCTTGAGCGGTTTTTGAGATATGGCCTTTTACAGCCTCAAAAAGTACCATTTTTAGCCCCAAAACGGGAACACTTTGATTAAACAAAATTTTCAATTCAGGAAAACTTGTACAAAATATTGGAAATCTACTATTTTTGATTATTGAATGAAGTTTAAATATGCAAGGGGTCAGTCAAAATTCAAAACCGACTACGATTAGCATCCATTGGATGCTAAGGGTTGACCCATCCCTTACCTGTTAGCGTCCATTCTTGAAAAAATATATTCATTAAAACTTGACCCCTTATGCTTCAAAAAGTCCGTTCGTCTGCTACGTTGTATATTACCGAACATCTATCGCCTTCGTTTTGGCCACTTTGTTATAAAATATTCTAATTTTACTGCACCGGTTATTCTAGCTGATAATCGGTGCCGTAAAATTAGAATATTTCATAACAAAATGGCCAAAACGAAGGTGATAGCCGTACAAAGGACCATAAAACCAGCGCTTCCTTGCCAAGAACAGTGGAAAGTTTTTGAATGTTTGCATCAAAAATTAACGTCCAGTGGTTTGACCGCTCTCCCCTAAACTAATGGATGCTAAATGTAGTCGTTTTAGAATTTTGACTGATCCCTAACCTAGTATATTTTATCAAGGAACTTATAGTAACCTACCATAAAAAAGAACTATGTCAAATGTTAACGTATAACAGAAAATATTAATGGATTTGGAGAACATTTTTGCATATGAAACCACTGTTTCAAATAATAAAAGTTGTTTTCTATATATATATAAGTCAGGGCAATCAAAATATTCAAAGGTTCTGTATATATTTGTGAACAATACAAGAAAGTGTTTATTGCAATCAAAACTTTAGAGTTAGACCCAAATTTTTCCGTCATTCCGTGAACCAAAAAGGTAGCATAGTGTAAAAATATAAATATATATACTGGCGTCTGCATGCAAGTCTCCCCACTCTCAGCAGATTTAAGGTGCGGGTCTATTTTTAAAAAATTAAGTTACGCAATATTTTTGTGATATATTAACAATCAGGATTACTCATTACTTCATCAGTTAATATAATCAAGATTTTGGAGGATTCCTGTTTACAAATAAATTTTTCATAATCTTCTATATAAGGAAACTGTTCTCATGTAAATCGATTATATTTATTTTAAAACAATGTTTCAACGATAGGATTATGGATGTATTTCAAGAGGCTTGGTTTTGTATTTTAATGCTAAAGAGGGAAGAGACCGTTTTTTTTGCATATGATTTTGCACGACTAAAAATTAACAAGCCAGTCTAATCTTTTCTTGGTTTTGCCCACTCATCGAAATTTCCTTGGAGAACTTTTTTCTTCTTCAGAACCTGAACAAATTGCAAAGATTTAAGTTCAACATGGAACTGATTTTTGAGAAATTAATTTTAGTAAACATTCTGTTATGTGCGTGTTGTGAACGGTTCTTTGTTTTTTCTAATTTGGTTTGCTGCCAGACAAAATACTAAGGTTCTTGCATAACCAAAGCAGATGACATCTACAATACTATAGACGCTGTTGATATTAGTGTTGTGAGCATAATTGATAGAGACAAGTACGATAAACAATACTGCAGTGGTTATTTATCGGTTTCTGACAAGGGCAAATTCCCCCAGCGGTATAACTTGTAAGTAATTGTTTGTAACGCTCGGAATACGACAGTTTTCTTTTCAGAAGATATACTTTATACTTACTTAGGCTATACTTTAGCATGGGTACCGACCAGGCTTCTTAAATCCGCTCCGTAATTCTCTATTATAACTCTATTATAACTTTCCATGTTTACATTTGATTTACGTTTGATCTTCTTGTTGTTTACATGTTTTCATTTTAATAGAATTCGAAAATTCGAAATACTGTATGATCGATTCTGATTGGATTCTATTTATTTAAACTTCAAAACATAACAACATGCGATAAAGACATTTAAGAAAGAAAACAAGAGAAAGGGAGTTGATTTTTGCACATCGCGTCTCTAAACTGTATTCTTATGAGAAGATTTCAATGGATTCGAATTCTTCAAACTCTTCCGCATACAATCATGTTAAGGTTTACTACTTTTCAATACGGCAATGAGTTTCCCAGGAACTTCTTTAAACCCAATATGAATAAAAACTGACAATATGCCAAACAGCGACCCCCTGAAATTAAAATTTGATATTCCCCGAATGTGGGGAGTTCCCCAAGGATTAAAGCTATGTGACAAGCGGTTATTTGACAACAAAATGTGTGCCTTTGAAGCGCGAAAGTCGATAATAAGTTTTAAACTGTTCTTACGTTTGCTGCTATAGCACACAGCATGAAGAGGACTGTCAAGAACTACATAGCTTGCTACATTCTAGAGGGGCTAAGCTTTACAACGGTGTATCACATGACTATATGGGAACAATCCTTTGCAGGTTTACAACTTGTGAAACTTATCAAAGTTTTGCTTGTATATATCTTAGACCCGCTCCTTAAACCACCTGAGTGCTAAATTGGATCATTTTAGAACTTTGACATTCCATTAGAATCAAAACAACCTGACATCGATATTTAAAGAAGCCTGACAATCTGAGTAAGATATTAATCTACAGCAACAGTCATTAAGTTTATTCTTTTTTATGGTGTACTTAATGATTTAAAATTTTACTATCTTAGAAAGGTTTAATGCTTTAATGAAAGAAGGAAGCTTCCAAAAAAAGGATATTTCCATTCTTAAAATTTTCTTAACTTATATATCGCTAATATTTATCTACCTTATTTCTCCAAAAATTGAGGAACAGCTTGCCAAGATACAAAGATAATCAACTTACGTTTCAGATTTTTCAACCCTTAAAATATCTTTATTTAAATTTTCACATCTAATTTTAAAACACAATTTATGATAACATAGATGTGATCAGTGGTTGAAATAAGAGTAAATAAACACTGCTGGAGAGAGATTCTAGCCTGAATCTATGCTGAAGAATCAACTCTCTGCAGTGATTATTTACTCTTATTTCGACCACTGCTAATCAGCCATTATTAATTTTAACATTCAAGAAAAACATACATTCAAGCCTCAAACTAACATACACATCACCTGCGGAGGAGTGATTTTGAGTAAAAATTGAAATATGTATTCAAAGTGACTCCTCCACCAGGTGATGTTTGCCTATTCTTTTGAGATTTGAGGTGTATTTTTATTTAAATTGAATAAAGAGAGTGTGTCCACTTTTGTAGAAGATATAATGTAAAGGGAAAGTCCAGTTATAAGAAGCTATGTAAATAAGAAAGTAAAAATAAATCAACAATACAAACATGGAAGTGTAGCTATTTCCATCTATCTTTTCACGTCCAGTGATTTGAAAATTATCATATTTCAAATGATTCACTCATTCTTATCTAATATTGTTATCCATATATAAGTAACAATATTCATTGATAGGCTAGAGTAGATATCACCTGTAGTGAGGGTGTCTATTCCCTAAATGGCCTAAAGTGGAGCATCACATCTGCTTTCAGTTTCCTTCACTTATTGCACAGATTAGTTTACCAAAGATACTCATTCAATAAGTTGGCAATGTCCAGGATCAAACCGAGAACCTTGTAATTCTAAAGCGACTGCTCTATAAATGGTAATGGTGAAGTTTCAGTTCAAATAAACATTTAGAACATCTTTTTCAAGGTAAAATTATGTCAGGTCACTGTGGAGAAAAGTGGTGAAATCATATCAAGGAAAAACACCCAAATTTTGAATGCATTAGGATTTCATGTCTTTATTAAGTTGATAAAGTTTCAATAAGTTGATAATGTTCTGAGTCAAATAAACAATTGGAACACCTTTGTTAAGACAGAATTACATTAAATCACTGTGGAGGAGAGCAGTGAAATTTCATATCAAAGTCTGAAGCAATGCTTAAAAATCACTCCTTCACATTGGATTTAAATTGGATGCACGCACTATACTTCATAGCATTATGCATAAACTAAATTTAGCTTAAGCTTATAAAATATATTATTGTGCTACTGTAGATATGAATTGGATACATACATTATACATAATAGCATTATGATATATACACTAAATAATATAACTCAGTTTTATAAAATATATTATTGTGCTCTTATGTTCTATGGGACCATTAAAGATAAGTACATTAAACATAATAATAACATATGAATAAAAACATGGCATCTATCAGTGTCATGTCCAGGGCTTTTTTGGGCATACCTGTTTTGCGCATAAGCCTTCCCTTGTCCTTATTTCATGGTTTATTTGAATGGTACAGGTAAAGGCTAGCCTTTTTCTGATACAAAAATTGAGAGATGATGTAATTTAGTATCATAAAAAGGAGAATGAAAAACAGATCTCGAATATTTTTTAAGTCTCCACTTTTGAAAAAATACCTTTTTCGCCAATACTCAGTCCCAAATTGACGAATTGAAATAATAAAAATATAATTGAAATATTGCCTTGAATTTCATAACCAAATTTCAGGACGGTGCCACGCCTTTTCGGTCCATTAGGCCCAAAATGCAATATGGACCCTTTTTGCTCAAAACTCAAGACCGAGTGTACGAAATCGAAATCATTTTGGTGAGTCCGTCTATAATATCACCACGAATGCTGGTACCGAATTTCAAGATAATAGCACTTCGGGAACGAAGAACTAATGATATTCTAACTCGCAACACCTCATATAACCCAGAAGAAACAGTAAGTCTATGCAAAAAGTTTTGCTTTCTTCCTAACGTAACATAATAAGGTATTAACGTCTATATATATCTTTAAAGAATTGCAAAGTGGACAAAAACTTGTTTAAAGTCTGCAGTAAAGACACCATAACAACGTTGAAAAGGTTGTTCTAGCATCTTTATTGCATACTTTGAACAAGTTTTTACCCACTATATATTTCTAACAAAGTCTGTAAATAATTGATTAGAACTTTGAAATTATCACAAATCTGTATTAATTCCACCTGTTTTTTAATTGTTTATCAAGTTTAAAAACAATGCAATAAAAGAACTATATGTCTAGACATAAATCTATTTAAAAAATATACTAGCAGTAGTTTACACTATGTGCCCATCGGCTAGCCAATGTTTAGAACTACGGATGTTTTAGATGATTCCTTGTGTAGTAGCTTCTTGCAGTGATTGCTGACAAGGGTGAAGAAATGCAAATTGCTGGAAAGCTGGCGAAGTAGGGTCTGTTAAGACTGGAGTATATATTAGGGATAGCGGAAATTACTTTGGATTTCTTTTATAACTGCGACTTTGATAGATTCTGGTCTGTAAATTGTACACATTTCATGTGACCAAAAATTAAATTTAGTCATTTGTTATCAAACTAAATAGTCTTACTACTGACAAAGTTTCATTTCAATCAATGTGTTATTAGCATTTGTTTGATTTATGACATTTTATCTATACCCAAGGCAAAAAGGCAAATTTAAGCCCTATACAGTTTTATTTGTTTTTGTCTGTAGTTTTCGAAAATCATAAAATGTTTCTTCTATCAAAAAACGGCAACACAGAACTAGTAAAATTCAATCCTGGCAATAATATTGAATCCAACATCAGTACGGGGACAGTTTCTCTTTGATTTACGGTATTGATCATCCTAGTATCCAGACATAAGTGTACATCTCCATTTGGTTTTGGCATAGCTACTATATTTGATACCCATTTTTGAAGACCTGATGCTTTTTCAATGATGTCTAACTGCTATAATTGTTGTAATTCCTCGTTGATACTCTTTCTTAAATGATATGGTTGTTGATGCATTCTCTCATGTAAGGACTGGTCAATACCTTCATCGGTGTGTAAAATAGACATATTGAAATAACCCAATATTATGATTTGATAAATTTTAAGATTTTGCCTATGCCTAATTTTTGCGCATTCTAAAAAATTGGTCAATGAAGATACATCTCCATTGAAGATGACGTTCTGGAAATTTTGAAATTGATTTCTGCCATGGTCTTATCTGTTAAGTCATTGCACTTCTATACCAAACTTAAAAATAAGAGTGTTCCTGAGTAAATTTCTCAGCTTTGCAACTGAAAACTACACTAAAAAACAAAACACTCCTCTGCAGCTAATATCAACTAGTATTTTATTGTCTGCCGATCCTATTTTAACTTTTGTATCATTTTGTTAATATTTAGTAATTGCTGCTGTTGGTGTTGGATCATTAGTCCTTCCTGGAAATCCATCCAGTTATATTGACTTAATAAAAACTCTAGACTTGCCTATATGGTTACTCGCACCTGGTAAATTCTTACTCGTATGGCCTGTAGTTTATCATACATTTAATGGAGTACGACATTTGGTATGTTAGTTCTTTATTTTACAATTAATTATTACACTCTTGGGCCCAGTTGTACGAAAGCCGATTAACGCTAATCTAGGATTAACCCTGGATTAAAAATTTTCTACCAAGCAAATGTCATGAAAAGTGTTTAATCGAGTATTAACTGATATAATCGTCTTTCGAACAACTGGGCCCTGGCGTTCGTTTCTATGTTTAAATAAGATGCGTATTTAATCACGGAGTTATAATAACTGCCGATCATCACTGTGGAGGAAAGATTTTTCATAATCTTTTCAGTCAAACTTCAGCCAAAAATCTTTCTTTACAGTTATTTTAACCCCTGATAGGTTATTATTCATAACCTGAAACCACATATTTTTACATGGTAATCCTATCTAAATCATGCATTATCATTATGTTGATATAACTTGTGTACCTGGGGAAATCATAAAACAAATGTAAAAAGTTTGGTTACGTAATCCATTTCCTCGGAACTAAAATTATTCTTTTGTACAGTTCCTGCACAAATACGAAGTTATTGCATTGCAACAAGTTTCTACTTTCAGCAGCCAACACCTTGTTTTGAATAAATTCGCAAACCAGAATATGAAGATAAATACTCATGAAAAAAAAAAGATTTTAATTGTACGTGTCCACAAAAATGTGGTTCTTAGGGCAATAATAAGTCACAAGGTGTTATTTTTGAGAAACTGTTTTTTATGTGTAATAAATATTTTCAATCGATCTAACATGATTAGGTTTTCCGATTTCTCATGAAAAACATGGTCCCAATGTCTTTATATTTGACAACAGGAACAGCTTTAGATTTTTCGCGTTTTAAATAGATGAAGCAGGATTTGTGTATTTATATACCCAGAAAAAATATTGAAGTGTGCATTCGCGAAATTAAATACTTTAAGGGAAGTAATTTTCGCGGAAAGTAATTTTCGCGAATTTTTTTTTCAGATTTTTTTTCTCAATTCGCGAGAATAAATTTTCGCGAATCAGGTGTTTAGAAATTTTTTGCGGGAATTAATTTTCGCGAATGAGAAGATTCAACTTTTTAATTTTTTAATTTAATTTAATTTAATTTAATTTTTAATTTAACTCCGTGCTCGGACTGTGTATTGCCATATGAGGCAATACTTAGTCCGAATACGGAGTTATACCAGTCCGTATTCAGTAGTCTTTCATGCTGTGTTAGTCAACGAACTTGCAATAGATTAGTTTCTTCGTACCAAAATAAACACAATCAATTACTTGGACTTATCTTTGCAAATTTAGACAAACTTTAACCGATTTAGTTTCTATGAATCTACGAAAATAATAACATTTGGCTAATAATTATTTGTCATTTGTTAAAGGAGCCGCACCTGCTCGCACACGACGTCATAACAACGTCAAAACGGCACCGCGACGTCATTTTGACGTTGCTACGACGTCGTGTGCCCATTGGGACTGTTCTTGGCTTGAGCCTCAGTTCTTACGCTACTGTTCTAGACATCAAAACGACCTCCAATCGACGTTGATTAGACGTCGGGGTGACTGCAGATTTAATAGTAATCAAACTTAATATACTAGCAACCTCGTTCCCAGAGCTTCTTGCCTTTTTGCCGCTATTCCGTGTTTTGAAAAGGCAAAACGCCCTGGGAACGAAGTCGAATTTACTTACTGTAGCTGATGAAAGATTTTAGCTCTGCCAATACTTTCTATGCATTCTAATATATGTGTATAATCCCACAGGTTGATACATGGCCCCCACAATCGAATCATTGACAGCTGTGATGTGTGTTACGTCTTCTTCACACTGAAGTGGTTAACGGTGTCAACCGCGTTAAGTAAGCGGCTAAACGCGTTAACAAGTTGTGTTGTGTGAATGGTAATATCATTAATGATATACCATAGCTATGGTAAGACGGAGTTAACGGCGTTAAGGCGTTAGAAAAGCGTCAAGGTGTTAGATTTTAGTTTTTACGCTGGTTTGATTGATACAAAGTGATTTACGCGTTTAACGCGATTTGCTAAAGGTTGGTCAAAGAATTTTCCATAAAAACGATCGATTTGTGACGTAA
>JAULBZ010006834.1:0-12033 GCA_032360805.1 Neoturris breviconis | reverse complement strand
AAATTTGCTGGTCGCCTGTGGCCTGGAGCTATTATTCCATATACATTTGCACGAAGTATTGGTAAGTGGGGCCAGTATCAAATATTGGTTGACATCAATTGGTACAGTGACAGAATACCAAATACCTTTGTTTTCTTTTGTTCAGGGTTTAAGGATAGCAAACTTTGTAAGTTAGGAGGTTATGACCAAGATTGAACAGCACAACATAAAGTCTACTGCATCCGTGTGTATTCACAGTCTATATACGGGTGCAGTAGGCTTTCATAACGTGCACAGCATAAAACCTACTGCATCCGTGTGTATTCACAGTCTGTATACGGGTACAGTAGGCTTTTATAACGTGCAGTCTTTCACGAAGAGTGTATTTTCTTTAGGTCGTTTAGATCATGCTAGATCTATTGTTAAAGATGCTATGAACGAATGGGAGACGAACACGTGCATACGATTCGTCAAAAGAACAAATGAAGTAGATTATGTCGAATTTGCTATCAACTTAGGGTATGTCAAATTTACTATCAACTTAGGGTATGTCAAAATGAATCATTATTTTGATATCTCTTTGGTAATAGTACGTGACGTCTAATCAACGTCAAAACATACGACGTTTCCACGTTACCGACGCATATTCGACGTTGGTTAGACGTCGTATTTCGTCTTGTCAAACGACATTAAGAATGATGTTGTGGTAGAAATTAACTTGATCATTGTGTGCTATCTGGAATGTATGCAAAGTTTCAAATCATATCCACTTGTCCAATCCCTAATCCTAGAACTACGCGACGTTGGAAAATGTTAAAACAACTTTGTGACGTCGCTTCGACGTTATTTCGACGTCGTGTTCCCACTGGAAATATTTTAATTTCTCTACTTAGATGTAATGCTGATGTCGGTAGACGTGGTGATCGTCAAGTCATATCTCTTGGTGATGGATGTCTACATAAAAGTGTCGTTGTACATGAGATTGGTCATGTGATAGGGTTTTGGCATGAACAAAATCGACCTGATCGAGATGATTTCGTGACAATATACACAGATAACATTATGGACCGTAAGTAGTTTTCATTTTGTCAGGGGGTAGTGATAAGCTTGTTCCATTTTTATTAAATATTCTGCAATTACACATGCTTAGTTCATAATAAATTGGCTAAAACATTTATTCGCCATATATATCCATGTAGTTGCTACCTTTAACTCAGTGGTATGTGTCAGTTTGGTAATCTTATCATATGTCTAGCTTAGTTTTTATGATAATTTTACTCGATAAGTTTATATTGTTCTCATTCGTTATCATTTCTGGCCATTTTAAAACACGCTGTTCATTTAAGTTTGCGGTGAAATGAGTCAATAGCAGTTTTTTTCACTAGGCAAATTAATTCACGCAAAACGACTTTTTTTCAGGCTAAAAATATTTTAATTTCCATTACACAAATGAAAACAGCGCCAACGTTTTGTTCAATGTAAACAAATATGGCGGCAATTAACTTGCGGTATCTTCTGCTCCTAAACTATAGACAAATGTGTTACTTATGTTTCGAAATCACAGTGAAAAGTCATTCGAACTATCAAATTATATCTGCGAAATCGCTAAATTCTTTCAATGTCTCGCCTAGTGAAAAATACGTGTCCATAGTTCGCTATTATAGAGGAATATGCTACTGGCATAGCAGTTAAATGCTTGCATTTTAATTTTTAACTTAAGGTTTCGATAGAATATGTTTGTCATGTTGATAATCACTGCAATTGCTAAACCCTTTCGACGTTTTATATATTTTTCTGTATCGATTAAACAAACAGGGGATTTCTCCCAGTCGTCTTTTCCGTTGCAGGGATCTTGTAGTACTCGGTTTTTGATTTGAGCTTGTGGTGTAAAATGATTACGGCATCTGACTTGTAGTTGTTTATTATGGATAGTTCATCTGTGTCGATAGTTTATTTAATAGTGTTTGTATATTAACTGTATCAACGGCTTTGCTCATATCTAGCATTAGAAGGAATATAGGTTAATCTTTTGATGTTATGGCTTTTTGAGCAAAACGGTTAATTGCGTCCAATTCTGTAGGAAGTTGCGATGGCAGAATTTCTTTATCAAGCCAATCGATAATCCTTTTTTTTAATAGCTACATATAGCTAAAATTTTACGTATCAGTATTAATACAATGTTTCCTACTCATTTCTACATAACTAGAAGTGTACTATATAGATGGTGATAACTCATTGGGAAGGCGACGCATAATCAATGTCTAGACGACATAAATCTTTAAGACGTTGATTAGACGTCACGTGTCGGGACATTATCCGAGTTGGAGTTGGATAAATGTTTATATATGTATATGTAGGAGGATTAGTGTCTGGCTTAAAATTTAACCCTTTTACGTCACGTGTGTTTTGTATTTACCTTTAATTTAAATTTCATAGTCATGAAGAAATATTTCACTCTCCATTGTAGAGTCTGCTAAATCTTATTTATACTAGATCATTGAGATATGGTTTTAAATTTTAAAATAGATGTTTAGGATCAATATAGCTTAGCCACAAGAGTCATGCTGGCACGCGACATCTGATCAACGTCGGAACGACGTAGTTTTTGACGTTTCAACATGAGCCGGTCTTTTCATGATTTATATGCTCATAATCCAATTAAAACATCTAAGAAAATATAGACCTCGTTACCAGTCTCTTAGGATATAACCACGCCACTAGGAAAAAATATCAACTTCATTACCAGTCTCTTTGGACGCGTATCATTTATAATACCCGGTTACTTGATGTAGCTATTCACTCGTCCAACTCTCTGATCTTAATTATGTCTACACACAATACTATTAGCAATCAATCAATGCAGCAATGTTATGTTAAGAACGAAAATGAAAAGAAACGAAATTACAACGAACGAATTATCAATGTAGGCAATGGAAGTTTCACACCACTAGTTTTTTCGTTACACGGCGCTATGAGTAGAGAATGCAAAACTTTTAACTGATATATTGCCGATATTATTGCTGAAAAGAAAAACACCTCCATCAATCACATCTGGATTCGAACCAAAATCTGTTTCTCGTTACTACGAGCTCTTAGCATTATAGAATGTTGCTCGTACTCACTGTATACACCACAATGTTGCTCTTGCTGAGTAGAATATTAATACTACATTAATAACTATTTACTTTTCAAATAAATCACTTAAAACACTTTAAAATGTAAGCATTTGTATTTATTGACAAATGTAAACATAAACGGTTAACATAAGTTATTCTCTTGAATAGGCACCATCCTATTTACCCTCAATATTACCGGGGGGAAAGGGGGATTCGAGTTGGTAACGTCACTACAAGAATTATTTAAGCACATGTCAAAATAACAAATTGATAATTTGCAAAGGATTTCCCACTTTAAGATAAGTGGTTTCAGGTTATGGCCCAGAAATACTGATCAGAAGATGATAATAACACACCGAATTAATCATTAATTTTTTTTTACAGAATACAAGGAAGCATTTGCTAAGTTCAGCAAATACCGTATCGATTCGCGTAATGTCGTGTACGATTATCATTCGATTATGCATTATGGAATGAAAGCATTCTCCAAAAATGGTCAACCAACTATTTTACCAAAGAATGAAGACGTTGTATCGTTAGGGAATGATCAATTAAGCCCACTTGATATAAAGCAAACAAATCTATTGTATCAGTGTCAAACAGGGGGTAAGAAATTATTATTATAATTTCAAAACGGGGGTAAGAACTATTATATCAGTGTCAAACTGTGCGTAAAGATTATTATGTCAATGCCAGGGCGGGTTTTATTATATAACAGTATATGGCAGGGAATGAGAATTTACTATATCAGTGTCAAACTTATGCTAAGAATTTATTATATCCGTTTTAAACCGGGGATAAGTTTTATTACATCAAAGACTGGGGTAAGAAATTTATTATAGCCATTCTTCGTTATCATACTTATTTTCGAAAGCTGTATCTTGCTATTCGTAACTTTACTTATTTAGATATTCGGGCATTATTGCGCAGTTCTATTGCGGATCCTTTTCAGCAGACCATCATAACTCGTTTTGTGATTTTTGTACATTATTTTTTTCAGTTATTGATAGAGGTTGGACTGGTTGGTCAGGTTGGACAAATTGCGACAAATCGTGTGCCGGAGGTTCACAAGAACGTAAGAGAGTGTGTACAAGCTTACGAAAAGGTATCCCACAATGCGAAGGTGATAACTTAGAAAAAAGAATGTGTAATATGCAGAACTGTCCAGGTATGTGGCAAAAACCTAGTTGCTATGCGACGTCTAATTAACGTAGAAAAGACGTCGATTGAAGCCTTTGTGACGTTAATTAGAAATAACCCGACAACAGATTATAAGGGAAATTATCTCGGTTAACTTATAATTCCAACTACCATAATATTATGCTACCCTAGATGTAAGTAAGCTTCTCACCAAACGTGCACAATTAATTGGTTACTGAGTTCAAAAGAACTAATAATACATTAATCGTTGACTAAGCATTTTTGGATAGCTTGGTCTATCGTTTTACTCGATTGTTTTTTAGAATGGCCAAAATTTCCAACTGACTTTAGTTTCGAGCATTTGCGAGTAGACCGTGACCAAGAAGCGGAATGTGTGTTGGTTTATGAAAGAGCTGATTATCAAGAATGGAATAGCTACTCATTTTGTAATCGAGGTAAGAAAATTTAAATACATGGAGGTAAGTTTGAGCAAGCGAGGTATGTTTGAATAAGCAAGTGTATGGTTGATACTACGGACGATGAAGAGACAGTCGTCAAACGACGTTGAAGCAGAAGTGTTAATGTCGATGGGACAGTTTTAAATCTACTGAATATGTCTCGGTGATAAATCTCTAGGGAACTCTCGTGGTCGTTTCCCGCACTTATTTATTACTTGTGGTGGAGATATATCTCTAGGGAACTCTCGTGGTCGTTTCCCGCATTTATTTATTACTTGTGGTGTCTGTGCTTTGTCAAAATTCGCAAATTGGCTCGTAGTTTCTGACCAAGATTGTCTGAAAAAACTTTTTTTGCCAATTTCGGCTCCTTGGTTTCTGACCCCCTGGAATGTTTTCGCTTTATTTCTTGAACCAAATTCTAATTTTTTTTTTGTGTGTAAAAATGATGAAAAAATGATTAGATGATTCTATCCTAAATTGTAAAACGGCCTAAAATTAGGGAGAAAAAAACATTTTTGGAAATTTAGACAATCTTGGTGACATTTATTCGTGCAAATATTCGAAATTTCAAACTAATGCCAAGAAAATTGAATTTATTTTGACTATGAAGTATGTGTACTAAATGTAATTACCCCAACCCGCAGTCTCAAGTAGTTAGTGCCAAAGCAAAATCCAAATATGATCCGCATGGTTATCTTACACGATATATGTTTTTAGGTAAACGAAACATCCAAATGCGCTGGTCTGATCACGGCCCTATAGCTGGGCATAAGTGTACGCAGATATTTGAACCTAGAGAAAGTCAAAATAACCGTTGGTATGACAACTACCTTTGTTTACCATGGTCGGCACCGTACAATTTCACGTAAGTTTACTTTTTATTGGCATAACCGTCCAGTTCACATCGTAAGCACATCCAGAACGTGAATCTTTACATACCACCTGAGATTTCCCAAAAGACTAGGGCTATTGGGAGTCTTTTCATACCACCTGAGGTTTCCCAAAAAGACTGGGGCTATTGGGAGTCTTTTCATACCACCTGAGGTTTCCCAAAAAGACTAGGGCTATTCAAAGGAAATTATCAGAAGCCATTTGATTATTACTCAAAAATCAATAGGAAATAAAGTCTTCAATTTCAGCTCAATTGCTCTAGCAGAATAAAAAGTTATGTCATTTCTTCTTGGCCGGTGCACTTTGCTCCCCCCCCCTCCTTGGTATGATAGGGTTAATATGACGTCAAAACGACGATATAGGCGCATGTTGATATTCATCTACTATATATTTCAGTTGGTCTTACGATGGTAAGAAAGAAAATTTAGCTTGTATACAATGGTATGCAAAAGAAGGACGTGATGGATGGGACAACAACTTCTTATGTGCCAAAGGTGACGAGTCAGTTTCTAACTCGACAGCTGTCGATGGTGGATGGTCAGATTGGTCGAGTTGGAGTCGTTGTAACAAAGAATGCGCCGGTGGTAAACAGCGTCGCTTAAGAATGTGTAATTCACCGAAACCACAATATGGTGGAAGGTCATGTCGTGGTGCTGTTTATGAGGATCAGGCATGCAATACTCATTTATGTCGTAAGTTGTAGATTACTCTCTGCAGACACACATTGTTTTTAGACAAAGCGTTATCCGACATCCAACATCCGACATTCGACGTCTTCGGATTAATTATTTATACATTGCAAAGTACTATCTCATACGGTACTGTGTGTAGCATATTACGGCGTGAAAGCCTGCCAAATACGGACCCATATATGACATTACACAGTCCGTATATGGAACTGCACAGATCCGTGTTCAGTAGGATTTCACGCTGTATATTTGGTCGTATATATAAGGAATTATCGTCGATCATGTTCCCTAATATGTCAACCTTTGTAGTGCACATTTGGAGATTATATTTTTTGCGATGGTTTCCACTACCTCAGGTGACATGTGACATGTGACATGTGATATTCTTAGAGCTACTTCATTGCTGTGTTTACTCGGTTGTAGATATAAAACAAAGACACATTAAAATGAACCATGCAACATTAGGAATCAAAATATAAAATTCTGTTCATTTTTAGCTACCTGTGGTGGAGTGTTTACTGGAACAAAGGGAGAATTTCATTCGCCAAACTACCCATCAAATTACCCACATAACATAAACTGCACTTGGTTGATCGTTGGAAACCAAGCTAAAAAGATCAAATTAACAATCAAAAGTTTTGATTTTGAAAGTACGGTCGTAGTATTACCCTTTGATGCATACGCGGTCCTTGTATTAACCTTAAACGCATATATAGAGTTATATCATGCCATTCACCGCACCATGACGTGAATTAACTTTCATCATATCGTTTGAGTACTTAATAGTGTGCAAATACTTGTTCAAAGTTCGCATTAAGTATGTTAATTGTTAGAATAACGTTGAAGACGTTGTTATCGTCTTTAATGCGGACTTAGAACAAGTTATTGCCAACCAGCTTCGTTTTTTAATGTTGTAAAATTCAAATCAATCTATTCAAAATACTAAATTTAAAAATCGTCAGGAAGAACAACAATTTCGATAAAGCTTGGTCTAACGACGTTAGAACAATGACGAAACAACTTTCTACTGCTGTTTCAACGTCGTTCGACCATGTCATAGCAATTACGTAGCTATTAAAACTTTAATTCGTTTCATGTTTGATTTTAGAATTTTTTGAAGAACCTTGTAAATTTGACTATCTTTTAATAAAAGATGGTAGCATTATGGGGAAAGAACTTGGCAAATTCTGTGGCGATGATTTACCGTTACCAATTGTCTCGCTTACTAATTCGTTATATGTAAACATGATTACTGATGGTGAAGCTAATAGAGCAGGATTTAGACTATCATGGGAATTACAAGAAGCCAAACCAGAAGGTGAGTTTCTGTAGTTTTTGAAGAAGTTCTGGATAGTTGTAGGTGTAATTGACAAGATGGTTCCTCTATAATATCCACCTGTTTCAACTTTTTTACGATTGACTCTCCTACGCAGTTTATATCCCATCATTATACCAAAATAAACGCCAGCAGACTCCGGAGTATAATGGACAAATTGGATAATTATTTTATTACTTTATTTCTAGGTTGTGGTGGACTTATTACTGGTCTAGAAGGCAAATTTAGCAGTCCTAATTTTCCAAAATCATATCCACCAGAGAAAACTTGTATTTGGAAAATTCAAGTACCCGAAGGTTATTTTATTCAGATGAAATTTGCACGGTTTGATCTGGAAAAACATTCTATATGTAAATATGATTCAGTTGAAGTGAGAGATGGTTGGGACAGAACTGCACCACATTTAGGAAGATATTGTGGCCTAAATCCAATCAGAGGTAAGTTTTAATCACGCCTACAGACGATGCCGTACTAACACGACAACGTCCTATTCTTTTTTTCGACGTTGTGTTCGAGCTTACTTATAAATGTAATTACATTTAATTTCCTAATGAGCACACGACGTCGCGTCGAAACGCCGTGACGTTATTTCAAGAATCATGCATTCGAAATCTTCTTGACAACATTTTCGAAAATCTTCTGAACACTTAATTTTACTATTGTCATCACCATTGGCAACCCCATCACAATTCACTGAATGTATATTATCTATGTAGGAACAATCAAAACAATCACAAATAAAGCTTGGGTGAAGTTCGTATCAGATCATTCAACTGAAAGAAGTGGATTTAAGTTGTCATGGAGAGCATTCAAACAAGAAGAAGTCAACCATATTATTGTGCAAGATGAATCGACTGGAAGAGGTTTGTTACGAATCATTTAACCCTTCATTAGTATGGGTGGGTACCCCCCGGAAATTTGTTAATTTATGGGAAGGTATTAGAAGAGTCAGGGGGTAAATGTAACAAAAGTATGATACAGATTTTTAAAGTATGTAAGGAAATAACCTCCTGAATAATAATTTTTGTTATGTGACTTTCACAAAATTTAAAAATTCAGGGGGGGTCCACCCATGCTATAAAGAGTTAAAGAAGAAACCAATACAACGAAAGTTAATTTCTTCATCACAGAGTTTTATATTTCGACACCCTTGTATATTCCATTTCTTCGATAATGAGAACGCAAAAAAATCAAAAGTTAATACCCAAATAAGTAAACACCTTCACATTGCTTATTTTATAGTTTGTCCAGAAGGTTGGGTATATTATGCCTTCAACATCGAAGGTGGAGCATGCTATAAAGTTAAAAGAAATTATTTCAATTGGTACGGAGCACGTGATGATTGTTTATCAAACTCAGCAGATCTAGTTTCCATAACAACCAAATCAGAGCAAGATTTTGTAACACGTGATCTGTTACAAGGAAACTACATGTGGTTGGGAATGACCGATGAAGGATTTGAAGGACGATGGGCATGGAGTGACAAGTACGTGGATTAGTTAACTTTATAATGTATTTTCATCCCATCCAACAGAAAATAATTAATAAATAATGTTATGAAGTTGAAATTTTGAATATATTGGTTATACCTACTTCCAATGATTTCTTTTAAATCTTTTAATTTCATTCTTTGGTTGTTTTTCATGAATATATTGGTCATACCTACTTCCAATGATTTCTTTTAACTCTTTTAATTTCATTCCTTAGTTGTTTTTATATTTTTATATGCAACGTTCCTTTTTTGTGATTTTAGCATAACGCAAACCTAATTATTATTATAATTATTAATGTTCTGTTTTTATTCTTCTTAGTACGACAGCAACGACATATAATAATTGGGATCATGGTGACCCAAATGACGGTGGTAGATTACAGAACGAAGATTGTGCTCTCATTAAACCAGACGGTAAATGGAATGATTATCCTTGCGAGGACCGATTCAACTATATATGTAAAAGCAAACCACGTAAGTATTAAGTTCTAGATCCTCTGTATATTCTGTGAATATCAATGAACCAATATCACACCATGAACTAAATCGTCTGTGAACAGAACGTATCAACTTCGTTCCCAGATGACATTAGAATCTTTTGTAGGCACTTTTTATCAACAGCCATAGGTGATAATACTCAATGCATGTATGGGACTAACCTTGAGCGACTTTGCTTCGTCCAATTCCGTAATGCGCATTGCCATATCATATATCTTCGTAATGAGCATTGCCATATCTTCGAATACACTTCTCAAATTAGCACCTATCTACCTCGAATACACCTACCTCGAATAAACACTTAGTCTACTGGTCTACCTCGAATACACCTACCTCAAATAAATGCCTAGTCAACTAGTCTACCTCGAATACACCTACCTCGAATAAATGGGGCAGATTTTGAAATAAACGTCTATCTCCAATTTTTAAACACAGTATTTGAGATCGAATTGACGCCTATTTGACATAAACTACAGATATAGACAACTACTTTGGTGATTGGGAAGTGCTTAGAATTAGCTTATAAATCTTCAACTATGTCAAAATGTTGATACGTTCCCTTTACATTACACAGTTCATTATGTAAAACAGTCATCATTTTTTTAAACAAAATGTCGTACTATAATTTCTGTGCTTTTCCAAAATGTAATTTTTTGAAAAAAATCTCGAATGAACGCCTACCTAAAAACCTATTAAAATTACCTAAACGCATAGGCGTTTATTCGAAGATATACGGTATATGGCAAGACACAGTGCAAATAGGGGAACATTCTGTAATTTTTAAAATGTATAAGAAACAACCAGGAGATTGAAATTGTTCATGATATGCATTTAAAAGTTAATGGTAGTCAATGGTATTTTTTTAGATGAACCTAATGTAAGGAAGAAATCACTGTTGGTAGATCCTGTTAATAGACCGGCAACAACTGGCTAAAAGCCATCATTCAAAATCTCATATCACTATTCTTAAACGAATAGAAATGAAAAGGTCGAGTTACGCTCGAAAATAGTCGAGTTAATTTCAAATATTAACGATTTTTACAAGATAGTCGATGGATATACACAAAAATGACAAATGTTGGAGAGATTAGATTATAGAGCTTATAAAGAAAACATTATCTTTAGAGAGTGTGAACATATATGATCTTCTTATATCAAATGTAGAACTAAAGTCTGTGAACATACGCTTGTAATTTTGTTCAAACGTGCAACTTCCCATTAGGCGGAAAACTTTGCACGAAATACAAAAAAAGACATTTTATTGGCAGAAACCGACATCACATATCAGGTGAGATTAATATCTACCAATGGAATGCCTTCTTTTGACACTTCGAGTGGACTTTCACTCATACCCATATAGCCAGCTTATACTGAAAAGACATTCTATTACCAATATTAATATCAGTTGTTTAATGTCATATTGACGAAATAACACATGTTTATTCGCTATAATTTGGGTACTATCCACATCCAGTATGAAAGACAACTAAGTACGGATAAGCAAAAGGTGTGCCCCTGATAATTCATCGTCGTTCTATTGTATTAACTCTATAAGATGTATTTTTGAGGTCTAATCAACGTCACGTGTCAGCATGGAGATTTCAGCTTAACTTAGAGTTTTTATCTACGATGCAGAAAAATTTGAGGATGAGTTTGGTAGTGGATAAGTGATGAATGAGATATTATTGAATACGGTCCAGGATATCTCGCTGTAGACAGCATACAGCGATATATGAAAATACACACTCCGTATACAAGGATATCCTTGTCCGTAAGCAGTAGTAACTCATACTATGTATAAAAACAGCTGCTCTTCTTGGTAGTTCTTAGAAATAACATCCCTCTGGACATATCATGGCTTAACAGTGTTTACTAGCCTTCTGATACCCGGTGTCTAAATAATGTCGTTAAGACGCGTCTTTTTAACATGAATTAGACTTCGTATCCTCTGACGTTATCTCATGATGTGCCTAGATTGGAATTTCTTTTAAATATGTATAAAAATGTAATATTTAACATGCGTCTGTTTACTTTATAAAAAGGGAGGTCTGATAACAAAATGTTACAGATTGATAATAAATAATAATAACAATAATAATAATAACAACAATAATAATAGTAATAATATTTTTTGTTTTTTTGCTTACAATCAGCGCAATTTTTTTTGTACATTTGTGATAATTTTTATACTTTTTTCCATGAAGAAATATATTTTAATATATTTTGTAGAAACATCTTTCTTGATTTACTAAACCCTTGCTGCGGGAGGGAACACTACCATACATTTAGAAAGAATCTATGATGATCATATGTTGCAAATGCAGTAGAACTCATTCCTCTCATTTTCTCCTCATATTTCCGATGTGTTCGGAATTTTTTGAAAATTTGCTATTTAAATATAGCTGCTACTTCGGAAAAGATACTAAAGCGACTT
>JAULBZ010006833.1:0-12033 GCA_032360805.1 Neoturris breviconis | reverse complement strand
CTCCATCATTTTACAGATAACTGATGTAAGACTGATAGGTCGATAATTTTCAGGAAGGTTACGGGAACCTTTTTTGAGATTTTATTAGATTTTATCTCTTATTGTTTTATATCTCCAAAAATTGAGGAGGAAACTTTTTCCAAAATACCAAAATGGCCGCAAAAAAAGATTCAAAGTCTTATAGAAATTTTCAAATGTACCTCTGATCAAATCCTTATAAAGTCAACAAAAATCGTAAAAAAAAATCATTTTTGGCGAAGTCTGATAGAAATCCACTTTTGAATAAATCCCATTTTCGCTGATACTCGGTCTTGAGTTGACAAAATCAAAAAACATTGGCCAGCGGTCTCATAATTGCCTAGAATCCTGATACCAAATTTCATGATGGTATCACACTATTTCGGTCCATGTGGACGAAATCGAAAGATGTTTCGAGAGTCCTATAAATAAAATATCGCCTAGCATGTTGGTACCAGATTTCAAAATGGTAGCACTCTGGGAACATGCTGAAAGAAAATGCTGACGCAAAGTGATAATAATAGCTCATTTATACTTTCTTTGTAGGTCTAAAAAAGTAGAAAATAGGCCCCACTTATTTGAAATCATGCAAAATTGAAAAAGAATAAATAATAGTCAATGGAGTAAAAAAAAGCCGTTTTCGTTAACTTTTACTTTCTGTTTAAGTGCTAATCATTATGATCTTACTTCTTATGCCAGTGCACGAGGTTAGTGACTTCAGTGCTTGAAACAATGGTCGGTCAGACAAATAAACCTTAAATTTTAATTAACAAGAAAAATGGCACAAATATTCAATTTTGTTCTGAGAGCCAGGGAACTATGCTGCTAGGAACAGCAGAATTTGTCAAGTTTGAAAAATATCCTTAAGATTGTAATTCCTAAGTTTTAAGTCTACTGGACAAATTTCTAAGATAAATCTCTAGGGACTTCCTGCGGTCGTTTTCCGCATTGTGGTATAATGTTTGCCAAAATCCACAAGTTGTCTCATAATTTACGAGCAAGATTGCAGATAGCATGAAAACTTTTAGTTTACTAAATCAGTAGCCTGAAACCATGATCAAACATGCATATCTCCTTTATTATGATTATTTGCTCAATCAGGTATATCAGTGCTTAAAATAAGAGCAAACAATCACTCCATTACTTCAAGATCAAAAATCTCTTCTATGCAGTGATCATTTACTATTATGAAACACTGCACATGAACATGTTTGCTTTAGTTTCAGTATGCTTAACTCACCTCCAAGTTACCTTTCTGACATGCTATCAATAATGGTGTTATCGTCGAACGATGAACTTGTGTTGCACTTGCACCAACTTTTAACAGTTGTTTGACAATATCAGGAAAGTTATTTTCACATGCAATAAAGACATAATCACCAGGTTTGTTGATACCAAACTTCGTTTTATGTGTGAAGGCTAGATCTCCTTTAATCAATTTCTCAGAATTAGTTTTGTAGTAATACAGAAGACTGAGAATGTGGTTAAGATCACCTACACTGCATGATCTCACAAGTTCCAAGTGTATTTCTAAATCAATACAAAAAAATCACTAACTGTTATAAAGATTAAAGGAGCTTTAAAGATTATAGTCTGAAAAGTCAAGATAATATTTTCCATGTTTTAAAAAGTTACCTTTCTCCAATTCTGAGTGAATAGAAATGATTGAAGCAAAATAGCTTTTTCCATACTACCTTGGAAATATCGAAGACTGGATTACAACCTATTTTACGTCACCGACCCAAAATTTCAAGTTAATTGTTCAATCGGTTGTTATGATACTAGTCATAATCTGAACCACCTCAAAAATTCCCAGTATTTCCCACCTAGAAATCTGAAATACCAAAAATATAACATCTTTTACAATGAGACATTATAGTGGAAATTTTTAACACTAATTCATATTGTCAAATAGAATCTTCCCACCAATTTTTTGGAGTGACACACTCTTTTCCCCGATTTTCCAATTCCTTCGATTTTTCTTCTTTTTTTCCTTCGTGTTTTTGAGCTCATAATTCTACTCAATTTTTATGGTTAAACTAATCCTTAGAAGTTTGTCAGATAGCCATGTTTTACTTCTCAGAATCAATCAACAAAAAGTTTAAAGTATTTCTCAGTCTTTCTCATAGCAATAACTGCTGACATCAGCAAAAAAATAATATTACTTTGAAATGATCTTGTGCTGGACTATAATCGTGCCAAGCTTCATTGCTCTAATACTAATAGTCCAGGAGTTAGATAGGGGGCTTACTGGGAGCTGGATGGATGACATTATAAGAAATCTGTTTCAACCACTGGGTTAAACTTCAATGTGAGATTTTCTTTCCTCAAAAAAATTACAAAATTTCTCACCATTGAGTGATAAAGTTGCCATATTATTAACATTATTTTACAAACTGAACTTTACACCATTTTTTCTCCATTCTATTATTTACACTAAAATATAATCGTGAACAATTTAATATTACCGCAGGTAATCAAAAGGTATGGGATAGAGAGTGACTCGCCAAACCGAGTGAAAGTTAAACCTCACACATTTGAATTGAATACACATTATACATCATAGCATTATTCACTAAATAAAAATAAAAATATGTCTATGTTATAGTCTAGTAATAATAGGAATTATATGCTTTTAATATTTTAAAGAGATCATACCTTTTTAAATTAAAAGAGAGCCCAATTGACTGAAGATTCAC
The DNA here is from genome assembly GCA_032360805.1 of Neoturris breviconis. Taxonomy (NCBI): domain Eukaryota; kingdom Metazoa; phylum Cnidaria; class Hydrozoa; order Anthoathecata; family Pandeidae; genus Neoturris; species Neoturris breviconis. The sequence goes on along the minus strand of JAULBZ010006833.1, from coordinate 9,316 downwards.
ATGCCTTGGACCTACTTCATATTTTCATACCACCACATGTATACTTCCCTACTTTATCACAATTTTCTTAGAGGTCACAATCTGTAAACACAGACACTTATCGTCAAACATAATAAGTAGGCAGTACCTCATAGATAAAACAGGGAAAAGTGACAAAGTGAAAATATTGGTCAATGGCCAATATGTTTGCAAATTTGTCTCTTTTTTTACCAACATTTTTCAGACAATAATCACCGATCTATTATCCTACCCGACTTTAAACATCTGACCTATTACTAAAAAACTTGGAATCATCTGTGGAATGATTATTACTTGGAAGATGATTGCACATGTAGATTGGTCAAAAAAAGAAATATTGTTATCAACATCATCAAATTTTTAAACAAAATTATTAGTGGCTAATTCACACATTTAGTCGATGAAAAGCGAAAATTATTGCTTAATGATAACCCTCCCCCACACACATACCCACACACGTGACGTGACGTAACACGCGCTCTATCGTTTCACAAACTCATTTCACAAAACTTCGAGGTTCCATTTTGATCCAGCAGATTAAAACCATTGATATAAACCAAAACAGTTAAAACATCCAGCAACTTTCTGTCAATCAATAAATTAGCCTACAAACAAACACACTAAAATATTTCAACGAATATTGTTTTAATTTGCAGCAGGAGAACAAGATATATATCCATGTGCTATTAACCAAGCTTTTTAAACTTGTCTTTGTCAAATCAACTTATTGGTCAAAAAACCTTACAAAGCTATATCAGTCTGAGGCTTATTTAAAAGTAAGCGCTGGAGAGTTTGTTGATGATATACTGATATATTCTGGAACAAATGGTCATATCATTATATATTGGAATGTTTATTTCTGTGCACACATACAAATAAACAGAGATAAATCACAACGAAATAAAAGATTTGCCGCTTTTGTGCAAATCGGTTAATAAATTAAAATTGAATAGGCTGCTTGTATTTAGGTTACATGAATACAGGATATACTACAAGTATACAGGCTACATGTATAATTTACGGGAACATTGTATATAGTATGTGTAGTATATATTGTATATAGAACCTATATATATATTTTAAATATTATATACATATAAATTACATAAGTATATTGCATATAGACATATAGTATATGTATATAGTTTAGTATTATAGTATATCGTATATTGCGTATAGCATATACATACTAATATAGCTATAATACATACATACAGTATGTATGCGTTTAATATACTAAAAGTTTTTTGAATTGAAACCATGTATGTATTTTATTTGTAAAAGTTAAAGGCCAATCTCCATGGCAGCGATGATGCTGAAACTTAGCTAGTTTTAATATAAATCTATTTGACACATACTGCCGAAAACTGAATATCATACCTCCAGTAGATCAAAAGATATGGGTCATAATCTGAAACCACCAATTTTGAAGTTGGAAATCCTATGTAAAAATTGATATATTATTTTACCATAACTTTTGTTAAAGTAATGCTAATGTTACGAAACTTGGTGAAGTTACGCAAAATTACAAAATAAATCATTCTGAAAAGTTTAGTCATGTGACTAACCCGCTTTCCCTGATTTTTCCGATTTTAAAAAAAAAAAAAATTCTTCAGATTTTCGGATTAAAATTCTGGCATTTTCCAACATTTTCACTAAAAACCCGGAAACCATTATCAAGCAAGATTTTCCAAATAACACTACAATTTGTTTTGCGACATACAAAAATATATTCATTGAGTATGAGATCTTTAATCAAGAAATTAAATTCACCCTTTGTTTTGTGTTCTTGAAAAATCTTTCTACCCAATATCTTCTAGGTATTTTCTTTTTTCGTTCTGTTACCGACGTCTTTTTAAGAACAGCAATATATATTTTTCTTCTTCTCTTAATGTTTTGTTTACGCATTTGCAATAATAAGCACCTAAACTTTGCTACATGGAGATTGAATAGACAGACTTTAAGAGCTAAAGTATTTAAAATCTATTTTCTTATCTTCGTATTTATATATAAATGTTTACATATTCAGAATGATGAGTGCCTAAATTGCTACATGGAGATTGAATAGCGCTTAATCGCTGATGATCGATCGCTCCAAAAAAACGCTGCATGGAGATTGGCCTTAACAAAGCAACTAATAAAAGCTAGATTCCATTATCTGTTATTAAATTTTTAAAAAAAAAACAATAGACAATAATGCAACAGAATACATTTTCTTTAAAATTTCCTTTCTTTATTAAAATATTAAAATTATTTTTATTTCTAATTCACAGGGATTAATCAAATACATTAATTTTAATAAAATTTTAAATTTTAAATCCCTAATTGATTTTTAATGTTCATATCAATCATATTTTATCTTTTTTTTCAATTGAAGAAGGAAGCTTCTCAAAATCAAAATGGAGACTTTAATACCTAATGTTCTAAAAATTATTTTTTAATATTATAACTTATCATTGATTTATTTTCTCTAAAATTTGATGAAGAAGCTTCTCCAAAATAGATGCCAAGAAAGATTCATGGTCAAAGTCTCATCGAAAAGTTATCATTCAAAAATATTCTAAGTTCAAATGTGATTATGGTCAAACACTTAAAATCAGTGAAAAAAAGTTTAAAAAATTTCTAAGTCAGCTATTAACCTTTTGCCTCTATCAAAATCAAATGTTCGAAAAAAATTTAAGTCTTCACTTTTGAAAAATCCCTTAATATGCCAAAGAAGGTACCATACCTTATCGGTCCATTGGATTTGGACCCTTTTGGCAAACAAAATTGAAAAGATATTGGCAAGTCCTTCTAAAATATCGCCTTCCATACTGGTACCAAATATCAAAATGGTAGCACTTCAAGAACAGCAGGATGCCGCCCACACAAAGTAATAGTAATAATAGACCATTCAAACTTCCGTTTGGTGAGCTAAAACAAATCAGTGAGCAAAATAAAAGTAAGTAATCACTGTGAAGGAGGGAATTTTGAGCATAGCTTCAGGCTTTTTATTGCTCTTATTTCAATCACTGCGAATATCAATACTCTGTCATATCAAATAAACTTCTACATTCAAGTTTTTAAAAATTGGGACCAAAAGTATCAAAAGCTAAAACTGAAATTAACCTTGCAAAAATTAAAATAATAAATTTTTTCAAAATTTTCAAATTTTTCTACGAACTATTTTTAGGATAATTTCAGACAGAATATTATAATCAATCCTGGAAATGGTCATTTTAAAAAACACAGCCTAAAAGGAATATTACCATCTGGGTACTCAGAGGAACAATACATCATCAATTTTATTTCATATTTTCTCAAGGAAACACTGTGAGTGCTCAGAATTTATTTGTTGAAAACATTGTTGGAATGTCTTTACTGCAGACTTTGAACAAGTTTTTGCTCACTGGAAATAAGAGGGAAAGAATAATCCATCCAAAGTAATATTGAACAAAGTATAAATCTTCCGATATATAACACAGTACAATAAAGAAAGAAAAAGTATGGAAAAACTATAAAACAGGACAATCCCCTTTACTCATAAAAACAAATACAATAGTGCTTATAAATAAATATATCATCAGATAGAAAGAACCCTTTTCAAATATCCAGGAGAAGAAACAAGCATACTTAGAAAATCAATTAATTTATATATTTACAAAACTAAATAAGAGGAACTTTGAACATTAAAATTGCATCTATCACCCAGTTAAATGGTAAATTTAAAAATACATTATTACTTATCAGTGGTCAAAATAATGTATGTGGTGGAGTGATTTTTGAGTAAAACTATGCTCAAAAATCTCTCCTCCACAGTGATTATCTGTTTTTATATCAGACACTGACTATTTACTTGTTCAATCCATAAAGCACATGAAATATCAAATTTTAGATGCCAATTCTTTCTGAATTAGCACACAGTGGGTTTATTTAATTTTTCAAGTTTTAAGAAGGAGTACACTCAGTCACAAAAAATGTGCTTTAAACAAAATTTCTCTTATGCATAACTGAATCATATAAGTATCCAAGCAGACGTGTCTAGTCAATGTGATTTTTAGTAATGAAATTGGCATTGGGGTGTGTTTAATTGAAGGATTTTGTAACGTGAAATGTTGGGATATAATCAATATATAATATATTATATGAATTCTAAAAGACCAGTGTTTGGTATAAGAGCAATTAAACACTGTGGAGGAGTGATTGAGGAGTGACTGAAGATCAGTATTCAAAAGAATAATCACTGTAGCTCAGTGTTCGAAATAAAAAAAAAAATCACTCCTCCACAGAGATTATTTGCTCTTTATAATGATTATTTGATGCTATTTTGAATGCTGACCCTGTGTTTTTCTTCAGATACAATTCAAGAACTGGTATTTGAGGAATAATCAATGGTCAAAATTGCCTCATGGGTACTAAATTTTGCGGATATTTATTATCATGAGCAAATCTTTTTATATTTTGCTGGTACTAATTTTCGCGAATGAGCCATTTTAAAATATTTTGCAGGTATTCAATTTGCAAATGGCCGATTTTCAGATGTCTATTTCTACGCTACAGTTTGATTGATGAACCATCTTTTAAACCTTTCACAGGTATTTAATTTTGCAAATGGTAGATTTTCGGATATTTAGTGTTGCGATGCAACAGTTTGATTGATAAACCATCTGAAATATATATTAAAGTTACACTAAGTTTGACCTTTGTTTTTCACCTGAAGTACGGTTTCACAAAGAAATCAAACTAAAGGATGAATTTAGTCGATCTATATAAGTTGTGTTATTATTAACAAAATTCATTATTTTTGTGAATGGCCATTTTTTATATTTTTTGCAGTTATTTATTTTTGCAAATGAGCCATTTAAAAATATTCCCTAGGTAATTAATTTTGCTAAAAAAGCCATGAAAATAAGAAATTCGCAACAATATGTACGTCTGCAAAAATTAGTACCACTAAGGTAGAGTATATAACCACTGTAGGGGATGGATGTTGAGCATAGCTTCGGGCAGCTTTGCTCAAAAAATCATCCTCCACAGTGATTATTTTTGCTCTTACTTCAAGCACTAATAATTTTCACAGAAATTTCAAGAGTTCTCCCTGAATATAATATACGTACAGTATATATACCTTAGGGGAAGAAATTTTGGCGGTTGGTAAAATCGGCATATTTGACGGGAATTTAATTTGGCGGTAGGCCATTTTTTTTAAATTTGGCGGTTTTGGGCAAGTTTTGACAGTTAAAGCCGCTGCGACACACTGATTACGTGACTTTGAATTAAGTTACTACTGTACATATAAATTAGCTCAGGACGGAAGAGATAGTAAAAACAAAGGTTGCCATAGCAAACTTTGACAAGCCTTTTAATTTGGCGGGAATTAAATTTGGCAGATGACGATTATTTTTAAATTTGGCGGGAATTTAATTTGGCGATTTTGGGCAAAAACCGCCAAATTCGCCAAATTTCCTTCCCGACAAAATGTCTTTCCTTAAGGTATGAGGAATTTATCAATCAAAAAAATATGAAGCACTCAAAACACTAAACGCTATTCCCTGTTCGTACACAAATAAATAATTGTGCCATTAAATTATGTTTAGACCTCTGCAAAGCTATACACATTGGGCTCTAGACAGCAGGGAAAGTTAATACAAAGGAAATGAACAGAACAAGGCTACAACACAACTATAGGTAACCTGGTTATACAAGGAATAAGAACAGACCTGGGTAAACAACAGATACAAGGTTATGCTAGTACTGAATAAATCTAGAAGCCATATTACATGTTTTAGGATGGATCAGGATTACTTATCATAGGTTAGCTAAATAAACAAAGAAAATACATAGAATTGTTAGTGTTGATTTCCAAGAGGCAAAAAATTTACTACCAATGGAAAGAATTGGTTTCCATTGGTAGTAATCGATGTCACACATGGTGTGAGGTCAATTTCTACCAATGGTATGTCTTCTTTTGGCTTTCGTGGCAACTTCTTTGCCTTGTGGAAATATTATCATATTATAACAAGTTTGCAATTGATTAGTTTTTTGCATTACAAAGAAACGAATCGTTGCAATATTGTTGGCTTGGTGCTCTTCTTTAGAGATGATCCCTTATAAATGGGAAACTCTAATCTTATAAAAATCTATTAAATGTTTACTCAAGTTTAATGAAGGATGAAATAAAGAAATTAAATAAAATAGAAATATACCTATAATCGGAAATAAAAGGACTACAGTACCACGAAGAAATGGTAATGCACTATAGCCAAGAAATGTTATGTATAAATAATAAAGTAAAGCAATCAGCCATACTGTGTTTCCAAAAAATCGAGCCGCAAATGTTGTATGGTCTGGAAATAGGAAATACATGAGTTGTACAACATGCATTATCAACAACAATGGGAAGAATGCATTCAAATGAACATCAAAAGCATATCCAAATTCTACACGCTCACTGTGTTTCTCGCCACCAGGAAACCTCAGGTATCTGTTCACGAAAAGTGATAATATTCCAGCAACAATTAAACCAACTCCTATGCAATCAACAAATATTACCAAAAACAAAAACAGAAAGAATCCAGCCACGGTCAAATGCAGTGCCACCGCAAATATGATTGATGTGATAAACAACCAAGCGCTGAGCAATACTAAAAACGCAGGATCATCTCGAGCCCATTGTCGTTTTGTCGCTTGATGGTACGAAAAATTACGATATACTTTCTTTGGGGCAACAAAGAGGCAAATCATTTGCCATATTGCAAATTCAAAGTCCATATGGCCAATTTTGAATATTCTCTTAATGTAAAGGAAACGTCGTTGCAATGCAATTCGGTCCATTAATGCAGACTTTCCTTCCTTTTCCTTTCTTTCTTGATTTCCAGGTATCATTGAAATATGTTCTGCGAACAAAACTACATGTGACTATCTTTTCTAAAACAAAATATTGCAAGATAATTATGAAATTGTTGTGTTCCTCATTAAAGTTCCTTAATTTCCCCAATTTGAGTCTGGCGTGTTTGTTACAGTTTGTATTTTTTTGATGAGTTATTGTAAGGCAAAACCATTGTTTAAAATAAGGGCAAATAATCAATGCAGAGGAGGGGGTTTTGAGCATTGTTTCAGGCTTTCTAGCCTAAAAGCAATGTTCAAAAATCACTCCTCTACAGTGAATATTTGCCCTTAGTTTGAACACTGCATACTGCAAGAGTGTCAAAATTAAAGGAAGCGAATTGCAAGCAGAATTTTTGAAGAACGAAATAAATTTTAGCTGTTATAAGTCTGTACTTTCATTTATCTGGTATTACTACCAGTACTTGAAATAAGAACAAATAATCACTGTGGAGGAGTGATTTTTGAGCATTGCTTCAGGCTCAATTATTTGCTCTTATTTTGAACACTGATATGACCTGATTGAGAAAATAATCACAATAAAAGAGATTACGTATGCTTGATCATAGTTTCATGCTACAGATTTAGTAAACTAAAAAATTTCATGCTATCTACAATCTTGCTCATAAATTATGACACTTGTGAATTTTGGTAAACAATATGCCTTAAGCCTGTTTGAATGGTTTTCGTACAGAAAAAGCAAGAGATGAGCATTATGAATATTGCACAAATCATGATACTGTAATGATCAATATGCCAACAGAAAAAGACAAATGGTTACAATGTCATGATGACCAAAATCAATTTAAAGTACCGTTTATCATGTATGCAGATTTTGCAGATGCCGCAAAGTGATAGCAACAGCCCATCCAAACTTTGTTTGATGGGCTAATAAAACAGTGTAGGGTTGAAACTCTGAGAAACCGAAGTTAAAAATGGTAAAAGCCCTTTCCAGGTCTGTAAATTTTTGAAATAATGAAAACAAATATGGCAGTTAAAGGGTGTTATCGCAAGAAAGGCACGAAATGAATGCGAAAAGATGCGATGGGTTTTAGAGAGATTTTCATACTTTTTTTCAAATTTTTAACGGCTCCCAGTTAGCTATACATTATCCTCCTAAACATCTTAGGGGTCACGTCCATATTCAAATTGCAAATCGAGGAGGGTTCCAGTTTTCCAAGACAGTTTATTTTATCAAATAAGCATTGCTGTTTTATTTACAGAAATAGCGGACATGACCTTCCATGATTTACAAACAAAAAAACTAAACTTACTCTTAACTAAACTCTTAAACTACAAACTGTAAACTTACTCTTATTTGATGAAGTAAACTGTTCATAAGCTACCATTTTCAGTTGTTTTTGGTTCAATTCCCACTAAAATAGCATTCACAGAGCTCTCAAAAGTAACTTAGGGACAGTTTTAGTTACCTTATATTATAAATTTGAGTTTTACAAACAAAAAAACAACCACTGTCCGGAGTTAAACACAGTGTCTAATGTTTAGAAGTAATAATCACCGGAGCAAAGAATGCGAAATTAAAAATGCAATATGTGTTTAACGAGATTTTCGTACCTTTTTTCCGCCTAAACAGCAGTGCCAGGGTGTGATATATCCCCTCCACCACCCTCTCGCTGGCTAGCTATATAGCCTATCACTTTGCGCTATCACTTTCCCTTTCCATTCTGCGAGCACAGAGGAGGAGAAAAATAAGAAGATCCTTACTTAGATTAAAGAGTAAGGGAAAACTAAGTATATTGGGAACATTTTAAAGTGAAAATACATCTGTTCAAAAAGAACTGAAACAAATCTAAAACCTAATAAATACACATGATCTGTCTTTCGCCACGTCTTGGAAAACAACATTTTTTTATCCGGATCCTTTTCGAATAGACACAACTTTGTCTCCGCTGTTTGCGCCAAATTTTACGGAAACCGGTTATTTCTCTATTTTGCCTAGTCACGTGACCTTGACGTAGCAGCAGTAAATTGTCGGATGCCGCCTTTTTGACCTGCTGTTTTTTGCCTCTTCCACAGACCAAGTTCGATTCTTCGAGAGAGAATCGACCTTCGTCTGTAGATCAGACTAATATTTTTTGGCTCGTTCTAGACTTGTAGCCCATGCTAAGCGAACCTTATTTATGGGGTAACGTAAACCGGGCCAAAATTCGCACTCATTTGTCACTATTCTCGAATGCATGCGAAAGACTATTTAATAGCCTACAATTCACAAGTTCTATCATCATTTATGACCTTGATTGTAGGTTAAATGACTGCAAGAATAAAAACGATAAACAATCTTGCTTGATTGGTTTTATCGTATCTAAGGCGGCCTTTACATGGAGTTTCATTTCGCTCGAAATGAGATTTTTATCATTTCTGTCTCTGGTCATGTCTTTATAAGTGTTTACATGCTGAGGGCGAAATGAAATTC
>JAULBZ010006832.1:0-12033 GCA_032360805.1 Neoturris breviconis | reverse complement strand
CTAGACCCACGAAGGCACGAGGGCACGTAACCCACGAGACCCACGATGGCACGAGACCCACGTAATTTAGCAGACTCTTGCAAACATTTTTGTGGAAAAACATTTCGTGGTCGTTGCAGGTGTCCTGTGACCACGCCTATTTCTAACCGATGTAGTCGAAGAAAAGTGATTTTTCAGTGTCTAAATCCATATTATATATGAAATAGCATATTTTTACAATCAATATCTTGTTATTAATAATGTCTTCATTCATTTATCATCATTTCCGCTAAATTTTGGCGAATTTTCAATTGTTTTCAAGGAATTGAAGTTTGAAAAATAATTTTCTACGAGTATATGACCACGAATCTTCTTTGCCAATCATTTTATATATTGGGAAAGTTTCTTCCTTTATTTTTGGATTATCTGAGATAAATATAGAAAATTTTAAAGAATTAAAGCCTTCAATTTTTTTTTAAGAATGTGATTTAGTATGGATGTTAATATGTAATTACAGGTGATTAGGGAATATACACATTTTACATGTTATTTTATAAAGTTCAGAGTAAATTTTGTTTTATTAATAGAACATAATTCATTCAAAAGAAAGTATATTCTGATATTGTATAGCCTAGTCTAGTATTTCTTTACTTTTAACTTTGTCACAATGCCATTCTCTACCAGCTTTACAGAATATTGAAGCTTTTCTTAAGAACAATAAATCTTATTACAGCATTATCTTCGTCGTCCACTACAATTTCAAAAACAATAATAGAAATTGCTACGTTTTATGTCGGGGCTTATTGAAATGTTAAAACAGCATGGGAATACTAATTTTGGATTTGGTGCTTTTTCCAAGGATATTTTTTGTAAATTCTTTATGTTTTCCCTATTAGGCGTTCGATTTTATTTCGTTTGAAACCATGGGAAATGAGAAATTTAAAACAATAAATTTTTATGAAATTGTTTTCTTTTTAAAAAATGAAAACTTTAAAATGAGATTTTTTGATGTAAAAAAAATATGAAAAAAATACAATGAGAATTTTATCAACCTTTAATATAATAAAAAACAATCATACGTGTCACGTGTCACAAGAAAAATATTATTACATCATTCAATTTTATGTTCTTTATAATACATGTATAGTGCGTAAATTTGTTCCCAGTGGGTACATAACATCCGATCAGGTCCAAAATTTCATCATTAACTGGAGGTCATATGCCTGATTCGGAGTAAATAGATTCTCGCAATATCAAAGCCTAATGAGTACGGACACGGAACTATTGAGACCATATCGAGTAGTCTTTCACGATACATGTTTTTTGATATATAGGCATCAGCACATGTTGGCTGAGGCTTAACGATGCTTAATTTCAAACCGCGATTTCTTATGTTTCTATGGGTTTTTTCCTCTAAATAAACATGTTTAATCAACGTTTTAGGACATGCTCTTTCTTTTTACACATTTTATTCGTGATATTACCGCAGGGCTTATATAATTTCAAAGGCTATTTTGTTGGGCTTTATGACCGAAGGGAAGGGGGTAACCGGGAGGAACTTTACGTCATAAAAGTATATATAAATACAACGCTTTGAGAGAAAAGCGTAGAACAAAGGGTTCAGAAAGGTATATAGCAAGTAAAATAGATAAATGAAATTCATGACTTTACAGTCTGGTGAAACGCAAATGTCATTTTTCCTTACATTATTATACTCTTGTCGTACCTAATACAGGTATGGGCCTATATTCGGGAAGTGGCTTATTACTGTGAGCAATATTCCGTTTGAATTTTGATGGACATACATCCGGGAGGGCTTATATCCGGATTGTTTATAACAGGGATTTTACGATACATTGATTATAACTATAAAAAGTTTTATTATTTTAATCTTTTTCCATTCACGATGATTTGAATCTCTTGCTGGTTAGCCTGCAGGGTTATTGATTGTTTTTTGTCTCACTTATCGGGTCTCTAACAATATTCATTGTTCCAGGATAGTCAATGCTTGGGCAAGAGTGAAGATTAACAATCTATAAGAATAATAATTAAATAAAGTTTGACATTGAAGAAGCAATGAATAAGATGATAGAACGAACGCATATAGAAATGCTAGCAAATTAACTTTCATTTGTTCTGTTCGCTAGTTTTGAAAGTTGAGTATGATGCCAATATGTCCGTTTTGAGATGTTAGTTGAGATAATCGAGAGTAACATCCGACTAATACTCACTTATAGAGTTTTATGTTTTTGGTTGGTAAGGTACATTATGCAGACTTTAACCACGAAGTGTAAACATGAAGAAAAAAGTTGTAGTCGTAAATACACTGCGTAAACAACTGAAAAAATGAAACACGAATTTAATCTCTTACGAACATTTAAAAACACACAACATGAAAGAATACGGACCCGTATAACTCCGTATACCTACGGTAATACAAATACGGATCATTATTGATCGGTATACGGACTTCAGCAGTCTTTCACGCCGTGAATCAAGACCATAAGAGGTATAACTAACCAGTTTTTGTTCATCTTCTATTTGCTCTCTTGTACCATGATACACAGTATACTTTGGTTTTTCATATTCCCCGAAGGTATAGTCATTTGAATAGTTATTAGAAGTCGTTGTACAATCCATTGTTGATGCTGTTTTTTGAGTACTAACTTGATCAAATATGTCTTTTAAAGTAATTTTTAATTCATCAAGTTCAGCGAGTAAACGTTCATTCTTGCTTCTTTCATTTACATAGTTTTGCTTATAAGTTCTTACCTAAAAGACAGATCAACAAAAAACATAGTAATCCAGTGGGCGAATATTTGCTCAAAGTCCGCAGTAAAGACGATAGAACAACGTTGAAAATGTTCTTCTAGTCATCTTTACTGCAGACTTTGAACAGGTTTTTACCCATTCAAGATTTTGTCCACTGGGATGCCTATTTCTATAATAACACAAAAGTTGATCAACTAGAATCTGCGAGAGAAACCTAGCCGGCAAAAACCTGTTCAAAGTCAGCAAAATAACATTAGAACAACGTTGTTCTAACGTTATTTTGCTGCATTTGAACGGGTTTTTGCCCGCTGTAAAAGATCCAAGTCAGTGATCCTGTAAGTCATTGGCCTATTTGTATCAAAGAAAAAACCAACGTATTTTTTTAAGTAGCTACTACCAACTCACTTGTGATTTTAGAGTTTTTACATCTTCGTCGTTGTAGTTCCTTGTTGATTTGTTATTTTTAAAAGCCTCCAGTCGTACTCTTAGTAGCTTGTTTTCTTCAGACAATAAACTGTAATCACTCTTCCATAGTTCACATAAGTTCGTCAACTAAAAACAAAATGTAAAAATATGTATCGATGTTCTTTCAACGTTTATCCAACGTTCACTAGCCTGTACTGCGAAACAGACTAACGTCCACTGGGAAAGCTATCAGTTGTTAGACCAACCACATCAGTTTGAGTTAATCTTTGTACGGTGTATCACATGATACAAAATCGTTCAAGTAAATAATAAGTAGTTTTGGCCAAACTATCAATCAAACTGCTGGGTTCCTAGCAAGTACGGATTCTATGTAATTATAACGTTGAAACGGCGTAAAACAAATTATATTTCGAATTTCTGGCAAGTCTTATGGAGTTCTATGTCCGCAAGCACAAGTCATTTACCTTATACAGTACAATTTCGATATAACGTCACACTAGTATAACGAGCTTTCTCCTTATAAATCCTCTTTGCATAACAAACTCTCGATAACGAACATTTTTCGCTCTTTTTCAGAATTTGCATTATCGAGATTGTACTATAATTAAAAGTAATTAGATTGCCACGACAAACACTTAGTGTAAAATGATAGGAATGTTGCGGAATTTGGCATCGCACTGTTGTACTCGCTGGAATGTTGTTTTTTTAGTAGGGATTGTGATTTTAGCGTGATCATGACCAGTAGGTGCAAGATATCAGATCTGAAGTCAGTGGGCACAGCGACGTCGGATCAGCACTGAAACAACGTTGAAACCACGTCGCGACGATTTTTTGACGTTAATCCGAAATCGAGGTAGCTTAATCCTATTGGGCTTTTTAGGGCTCTGTAAGTCTGGGGGGGGGTGCTATTCGCCACTCTACCTGTATAACTTCTGATACGTTAATGCAATATGTATGAAACTTGGGCAGCTTATACATCATTTTTATCTGAACATTTTAGCGCAAAAATTATTCGACTGACGTAATTATTTTTTTGCTGACGTCATCATATGATAAGAGCATCTGTAGTAAAAATAAATTTTAGGTGAAGTTTTTAATCTTCCATAACTTTTGTTTTGCCACCTGTTAAAAGTACGGAAGGAAAATTATCCCTAGTTACCAATTTTTTTTATATTAAAATTACTCAAAATAAATTTTCGACGAAGTCACCAAATTTCAGGTCAATCGGACTCATACAAAAAGTTAATGCATAAAATGTAAAAGGGGGAGGGGGCTTGCAAACACCTCCCCCCCGTTCCAGTCCAAATAGGGTTAAGGGAAGTCACTTTAACGTTGTTGAGACGAATCTATATGTTTAATGAATACAAACCTCGTCAACATTTTCCTTCAACTTGCATTTACATGTTTTCTTCGTTGCATTTACAGCCATGACTTTGCAAGAGTCAATATTTTTCAGAATGCTTCCATTTCTCCCTTTTATATATAGCTCGTTATATATAGCTCGTTACCTAAGTACCTTTCCTACACCGAATAATGATGGACGATTAAATTAATTTATGACGTCCGAGTTGCCAAGGCAATCAAGATGAATCCTCATCAATATTCATGAATCCTCATCAATATTCATGAATCCTCATCAATATTCATGAAACCTCATCAATATTCATAACAAATCTTTGTAAAACGAGAATATTTTTAAAGCGAAAGCTTATTGAACCATATAATAGCTTTCCTTATTTGGAAGTTATTGTGATTAACGGATTAGCTCGGTATATAGAAAAATAAAAGTCGGTAACGAGAACTTCATTCTTAAAGTTCTCGGTTTATAGTCGTACATAGGGTGTATATTCGTTGAAAAATTACTTATTGTTTTGTGGGACTACTCCCACATTCCAGGTCATTTTTCGGGAAAGTACAGAAGTAACACATTACACGAGGTTGGATTAGATTAGATCCATGGATTAGATGCCATGGCAATCTAATTACTTCCAACTTTCAATCTCACAATATATATAATGTAATACACGTTTTTTTTTATATAAGAAACCGATTTACAATAAACCTATTATCTACAGTAAATAGATGAGTGATTTTTTTAGTAAGCTACAAGATGCCATCAAACATACTTACTCGTTATTATTGTCCGTTTTTTTAGATTTCTGTATAAAAGAAAAAGAAGGGTCGGAAGTAGCCTCTTTCAACGACCAAGTTCGATTCTTCCAGATCTCACTTGGTATGTTTGCTTCTGCAGTTAATGTAATACATTGACATCAGAATCATTATTGTATGAACATTTTATGCAACCAGAAAATAATTATTTATTTTCATGGTAGCTTTGGTACCATTATTAATTATTATGGCGCAATGAAGAGTCGAATCAAGCATACTTTAAATAAATAAATAAATAATTAATAAATTATCATACATTAACGCATTTCTTGTTAATGAATTCTAATGTCAATGTATTACCTTAACTGCAGAAGAAAACAGACTAAGAGAGAGAATCGATCTTCGTCTGGAGATCAGGCTAGGTCGGAACGGGCAGTTGTTTTTTTCTTCCTTCTCCGACAGGAATCTGGACAAAATAGCCCTGAAAAATACTTGGTTTGTTGATTTTATTGCGTACTATGCTCAGCAATCACTACCAAATCCCTTGGAATAGAAACAGGCTACTATTTTAATTTTAGTGTGCAGGACCCATAAATATTAAAGATAACTTCATGTGTGACAACTATAACCAAGCGCTCAACTCCATAGCATCGTAGCTTCTTCATAACAGTCGGTGTGCGCTGCCAGCCCAGCTTATACAAATTACTACAGAAATAAACCTGTACGCTACAGGAAAAAAACTGATGCTGCTTTTGCTGCGTGACGTGACTCGCTTTGAAAACAATATATTTTATTTGCTTTTTGTGTACCATAGCGTTTAGCGTGTTATCTTCAATTTCGATTTACGCAATCTACAAGAAGATTATACTCTAAATTATCTGACACATTTAGTGTATTCTTGGGTTGGGTTGTTTATAGCTTGTGCTCTCTCTTTTAGAGAAAGCACTCGTACACCGTAGCTTGTACTGGTTTTAGCACTCGTATACTTTAGCTTGTGCCCTAAAAGCACTCGTAACATCATAGCTTGTCGGACAGAGAGTCAATTATAAATTAGTTGGGGTGTTTTATACATCATGATAGCTATCATATAGCTTATAAAAAAACATGATTACTTTAGAAGCTTACAGGTCAGCAATTATTGGTTGTTTTTCAGCTAAAGCATGTATCTTGAGTCAAGGCTCAATAGATAATGAATGTAAACAAAATATGTTTGATACCTAAGGTATAGTAAGAAACTTGTGTGAAATATTATTATTATTTCTTATTCTTTTGTGCAATGTTAACTTGTCTTTTCTTTGCATTATGAAACTCCGTTGATGGGGACATAGAAAATAATCCTGGAGCCACAATCAACGTTTTAAAAACTATCCAAGCATCTTTTCATCAAGGAAATCAGAGATACGGTTTTACAGCTGGTGTACAGTGTTCTTGTAATTCACTTGTGTCCATTTGTTGGTCTGCAGTAAAAACATTATTTACTTGGAGTACTAATGATTTAAATATAGGTCTAGATACTGGCAATTCAGTCTATAAGGATTTGAATCTTCAACTATATCTATCAGTAGCAAACCTGCCTGATTCAGGGTCAGTTGAATGTTGTAAGACCAACCACATCAGTTTGAGTTATAAACTTTGTGTGGTGTATTAAATGATAAACAATCGCTCAAGCAAATAATAAAGTAGTTAGGGCCAAACTATCAATCAAACTGCTGGGTTCCTACCATGTATGGATTCTATGTAATTATAATGTTGAATGCTGGGTTCCTACCATGTATGGATTCTATGTAATTATAATGTTGAAATGGCGCTAAACGAATCATTTTTGGAATTTCTGGTAGAGTACAATTTCGATATAACGTCACACTAGTATAACGAGCTTTCTCCTTATAAATCTTCTTTGCATAAAAAACTCTCGATAACGAACATCTTTCGTTTTTCTTCAGAGTTCGTAATATCGAGATTGTAGTAATTGAAAGTAATTAGATTTCCATGATAAACACTTGGTGTAAAATGATTAAAATGTAAAATTTGCTCCGACTGACCAACATGTATGCGGTGCTACTACGGCATCTTTTAAATTTTTGTTTCCGCATTTTTTTTTTAATTTTTCTTATTTTTTATTTATATTTTATATATTTTTTTTATTTTTCATATATATATGTATTTTTTTATTTTATGTTTATTTATTGAATTTTAAATTTGTTGGATTTAATTAGTTTTTTGTAAACTAGTATTTTTACAACACGAAATAAATTGTTACTTACTTATTAGCCTGTTTCGCAGACCCGCCGCGCGGCAAAAAAGTGCCGCGTTTTCTCGACAGACGTCGAGTTTGTACAGGCTAAAAATGATCGGCATATTGCGGAACATTTTTACATATTATCTACATTGGGTTTTAAAGGTGTAATCATCATCATCATCCAGGATCGACGTTGGTTTTACGTTATTTTGGCATCGTACTCGTCGGAGGGATTGTGAGTTTGGCTTGATCATGACCAGTAGGTGCAAGATATCAGATCTAAAGTCAGTGGGCACAGTGACGTCAAATCGTGACGATGTTTTGACGTTAATCCGCCCTATTCAGGCTTTTTAAGGCTCTACAAGTCTGGGGAGGGGGCTATTCCTTCCCCCCTCCTCCCTCTGCATAACTTGGTCAGGTTGTACATCACTCTTATCTTAACATTTTAGTGCAAAAATTATTTGGCTGACGTAATTATTTTTTTGCTGACGTCATCAAATGTAAGAGAATCTATAGTAAAAAACAATTTTAGGTGACATAACAATATACCAAAACGTTTTTCAAGCAAAAATAAGAATTTTTTTTTCCACCTATTAAAAATTCGGTTACTAAGGAAAAATATCCCTAGTTACCATTTTTTGTTTTATTGGGAAGTTGGGAAATATCAAAATTTTGTTCCAAAATTCCGAAAAAATTGGGAAAATCAAGGGCAACGGATTAGTCACATGTCAGAATTATTTAGCCTATTCATGCTAAAGGGGGCGGGCGGAATCCTCCCTCTGCCATAATATGTTTATAACTTTTGATTGGAATGCGCCATGAAGCTGAAATTTCCAGAGTTTTAGTTTTTATCCTGTTATATGAGCAATATATATATATATAGATCAATATCTTTTTACGCTTGTCAATATCTTTTCACACTAGAGACGACTCCCCAGTCTTGACTTTGGGGAAAGCGGAATTAAATGACGCCGTTACGAGAGTCATTTTTTATTTCATTTTAATCCATTTAAATGATTTCCTTATTAAAAAATAAATGACTCTTTTTCAAAAACAAACTTTAACACCCACAGAAGAGTCATTTCAGTTATGTTTCTTGTAAAGCTGTTTTTATCAACAAACGTGCAACCAAGCCTGAATATAACTACTGGACATCACCTGTGGAGGAGTGTTTTTAAGTATCTAAACGCTATTCTCACAAAACACTTCTCCACAGGTGATGTCTAGCAGTTATATTCAGGCTTAGCAACATATATATTTTCTACCACTGTCATACTTTTTTCTCATATTTTCATGCCAAAGTTTGTAGCCTCGTCCACAGGGTCTCACATCACAGAGTAAAAGTCCAGCGTTTCTCTCCGGATATCGAGTTTGTGGAACAGGCTACTGGTGTTATAACCTCTTCCACAGTGATATGATCTCCTTCACAGACACATAGTGCCAGCGTTTACCTCTAGACATTGAGTTAGTAGAATAGGTAACAGTGTGGCAAAATTAATTATAAAAATACAAAATGGTATAATATATTGAATATATTACACTAAGAATGATAATTTTCGAACTAGTTTAATTTGGAACTGAGAATGGTCCGAAATAGTCCAATTCAAAAGACAGGTATTTTTTGTCGACTGACATTTTGAACGTTGTTCTAACGTTATTTTTCTGACTTTGAACAGGTTTTGGCGGCTAGGATATATTTCAATATTTATTATTACCTTCTGCATTAGTCCCCTATTTTTATCGTTCCTGCCTTTACTTAGGTGGTGGGAATTTCTAAATAACATCAATTACTGGGACTTGAAGGATGAGACCACTCAAAACGGATTATTTTAACCCTTTAGTATGGTGTGGACCCCCTAAATTTTTAAATTTTGCTGTGAAAGTAACATAGCAAAAATTATTATTCAGGAGGTTATTTTCTTACATATTTTAAAAATCATATCATATCATCATACTTTTGTGACTTTTTGCCCCCTGAATCTTCTAATACCTTTCCATGAATTAACAAATTTCCGGGGGTACTCCACCATACTAACGAAGGGTTAAGAAAGTATAAGCGGATTTCCACTAGCTGAATTTGTCCGCACAAATTCTAAATGAAGTCATTACATTGGTTGACGTCACTTGTCAGGTGACGTCGCTTTCAGCCAATTTAATGGCTTCATATAGAATTCGCGCGAACAAATTTGCCTAGTGGAAATCCACTTTAAAGGTACACAATCACCTTTTTTGGTCAAATTGTTTCAATTTCTATGTCAAATGGATAAGTGACACACACTGAACATACTCAGAATATTTCAGAGTCTAAAAGGGTGATTTTGTACCTTTAATGTATTAAATTAATATTTTGATTTATGCTTTTTTTATTTGTTCAAAATTTGGTCTATTTTTAGTCTGAAAATGTTAGTTCGAAGACTTCAGTTCGAAATTATTATGTCTGAAATTTTAAGTTTTCGCTCTTAATGTATGTGCTAAGTGATCAGTTTGCTCAAATCAAATAGGAATTTTTAATTGAGACGTTTTTAGACTTTGAGATTCGTTTTGAACGTTATTCTTTTAGTATATTCTGTTATGTTGTATATTCTGTTATGTCGCGATGTTGCTTCAATGTTGATCCGACGTCGTGTGTCTGTAGAGATTAAATTACTTAATGTTGCCAACCTTGTTTCCAGGGTTTCTTCTCAGCGTTAAACGTCAAGAGAGAAGAAGCCTTGGGAACGAGGTTGAAATGTTGCATTCGTTTTGTTTTCCCGTTGGGAAGAAATAACAAGCCTGGATATAACTGCCGAATATCACCTGTGGAGGAGTGTTTTTTAGTATAGGGTTCAGCTTTTCAGGCTTGAATAATAGTAAAGAAAGTTTAGGTATATTAATGATATTTCATTAAATGATGTTACAACTTACAGTCGCAGGTTGTATCGTGTACTGGATAACGATAGCAGAGATGGCATTTCTGACCTGACTTCACATACAAGGATTATTTAATAGGATGATGGTGGTGGAGCGCCGCATCGATCAACTGATCCTTGTGATGGTTTTCGTGCACCTGGAGGGCAATAAAATAGATCGCGTCCATTAGGTACTTGTGGTGGTATAACGGTTGTAGAACAAGGAACTCGGGGTGGTTGTCTTCCTTGGCGTTGTCCCAAAGATGAATCAACGGGCACGTGTGATGATGTGCGTGCACCTGGAGGGCAATAAAATAGGTCGCGGCCATCGGGTACTTGTGGTGGTCCAGCGATTGTAGAACAAGGAATTCGTGGTGGCTGTCTTCCTTGGCGTTGTCTCAAAGATGAATCAACGGGCACGTGTGATGATATGCGTGCACCTGGAGGGCAATAAAATAGGTCGCGGCCATCAGGTACTTGTGGTGGTCCAGCGATTGTAGAACAAGGAATTCGTGATGGCTGTCTTCCTTGGCGTTGTCCCATAGATGAATCAGCGGGCACGTGTGATGATGTGCGTGCACCTGGAGGGCAATAAAATAGATCACGTCCATCGGCTATATGTGGTGGTTCAACATTAGAAGAAGAAACTCGTGATGGCTGTTTTCCTTGGCATTGTCCCAAAGATGAATCAACTGACACGTGTGATGATACGTATGCACCAGGAGGACAATAAAATAGGTCACGTCCGTCAGGTACTTGTGGCGGTCTAACGTTGGAATCGCAAATAACTCTCCGTATAAAGAGATAGACTAACAACAATATCAGTACATCTCCTGTTGTCAAATCGAATACTTCCATTACAATAGCCACAATCTCATATCCAAAACAAATGTATTCGATGCCAGTTGTCACAAATCTTTCTCTTTCTTTTGATCTCACGCATTGCATAATGGTAGACATCAACACCGACGAAAGATTTTCCGAAAATTCTTCAATTTGTATTAGTAATTTTTTAATCAATCTTTTGATAATCTCAATCATTCTTTCAAGTTCTATAAGGAAAAAGTTAGAAGATGTATGCTAACCATATATGGAACATTTCAAACTCAGGGACAAGCTTTAAGTTGACATAGCTAGAAGAAGATTAGGGCTTTAGATTTAATAAGTAAATGATATAATAATGCTATGATGTGTAATGATGTATAAAGAAACGGAAGCCCATTTAAGATTTTGATGTTGTTTTGACGTTATTCCGTCTTCATGTGGCGACCGGGTAGCTGATTGGGTTTTTCCATTATCTTGTCAATTACATGTTTATTAGGGACCGTCTCAAGATTTCGCTCCAAAACCAAAATTCGAAGATACTAATCCATTCCAAGATCATTGACTCAGTACTCTCCTCAGTAGATTTTATTTTTGAGATGGTCCCTTACGTTTACCTTGGGATGCTTGTATTTGATAGTAAGAGTAGATGCAAGAGACAAAGTAACTAACCTTTTTTGCACCAATCATCTCTGTTGACATATAATGTCAACGCTGTTGATTCAGTACACTGTTCTGGATAATCAATCATTAAAACAACATTTGGTTTAACATCAATCATGGTTTTTTCATCAACAT
>JAULBZ010006831.1:0-12035 GCA_032360805.1 Neoturris breviconis | reverse complement strand
CAAATAAACAATTGGAACACCTTTATCAAGATAAAATTATATCAAATCACTGTGGAGGAGGGTAGTGAAATTTCATATCATAGCCTGAAGCAATGCTCAAAAATAACCCCCCTCCCCCCCCCCCCCCAAGTATCATCAACGTGGAATGCCAAACACTGCAACCATCAATAGTTTATTTCAAATTTGAGAGTAAAATAATAATAGGTCATTAAACTTTAGAACAAAACCTAAACATCAATACTACAACCAGAACTACAGAGGGAGAGAAACTCCCTACACAGATGCTTATTGCCTGTTTCTATTTAGATGTAAACATGATCCAGTCTAATAAGAAGAATTGTGATACCCTTTTTAAATTCCCCAAAAATTAAGAGTGTATTTGCTCTAAAGCGGGTCGATTTGGTCGAGTATAGATGAAAACAAAAGGTAACATTTGTTTGGGAATCTCATCGACCGTCAACCAAAAAGCCTTGATTTTTCAAATGTATTGCCGACAAAAATGTTCACAAAGACTGGCCAGGCAAGTTTAAAAATTTGTACACAACATGCATGCACAATTTCCTAAATGCATGTGCATTGTATCTGTAAACACTGTAAGTAGTATGTTTCAAAAATACTCTGTTGATTGTTCAAAGTCGGCAGTTTAGACCAGTAGAACAACATTTTTAAACATGGCATCTTCACTACAGACTTTGAACAAGTTTTTTCCTGATATATAATAACACAGATCTTCCCTTACAATGCACATTATACATCTCAGTGAGTTACTTTGTAAATTTATGGGTACCAAAACAAACAAAAAGCGACCATTTCGCATGTGATATGCACATTTTATTTCATTCAGTTGACTTGCTTGATTTGGTCAATCAATACAAATACACCCTCAGAGTACTTAATTGAGATGAGTGCTTATAATTACTCGGTGCTTATAATTACTCGATCTATGATAAGAGCAACTTAAATAATTACCGTAGCAAATCACAAGAATAGCTTCTCTTCTTGTTATTATTTCTAAATAAATAATCACTCCACAGTGGTTTGCTCTTATTTCAACAACTGTTCAAAACTCCCTTTTTGTTAATTAATTTGTAGATAGTCGCTAAGCTACCATTCTAGAGGAAACGTTTGTTATATTAATTAATAACGAATTAATTAATTTTAAGAATAATAGTAGTTACCTTTCAGCTCACTAGCATGTTTCGATTCTTGATGTCTTGCTAAGCTACACTCCCATTTGAACGTCTTGTCACATATTGTACACACATATCTTTTATTTGAATGTACAAGCCTGTGTTTGTAAAGAGAATCTTTTATAAAGAACACTGCCTCACATAACTCACATTTATATGCAGGTGAACCATCAGCAGTGTCTTGCACCAAAGCGGCAGCAGTAGCAGTAGCAGCATCTCTATCAAGATTTCCTTCATCCATTTTACAATCAGTTTTTTCTTTATGATCCATTCGCATATGCCTTAACATGCTTGTTTTCCATTTAAATGCTTTTTTGCAAATTTCACATGGGAATGCTCCACCTTCCGATTCTTGTCGATTTGTGGTTTTTGTGGTTTCCATGGTTTCGGAGCATTCCATACTTTCTTCGAGAGGTTCATCAGCAGTATTACCATCTTCAGATTTGTTATCATGTTTCACTTTCATGTGTTTCTGAAAAGATTGTTTCCATTTGAAAGTTTTCATGCATTTCTTACAGGAATACATCTTACCGTTGTGAATTGTCAAATGTGCTTTCATTCGAGCAACTGATTTAAATGAAGCATCACATTCAAGACATTTATAAATATCACTACCTTCTTCCTTGGGGACATGTTCTTTCGTTGGTTGTGCTTTTATCTCACCAGCATCATGTTTTTGTATATGTTTGTCTAAAAACTTCTTTAACTGAAATTTTCGAGGGCATCTGGTACAATGATATAAACCACTCCCATGAACCTCTTTGATATGCTTCTTTAATGTAGAGTGATTTTGAAAGCCAGCATCACAAACACTACATACTGAATCGCGTCTACCAGAATGGCATCTCTTAAAGTGTGTATAGACACTTTGTCTATGTTTAAACTTTATGTTGCATTGGCCACACTCAAACATCTTTTCATCACTATGTGTAGAATAATGATTAAGTAAACCATTTCGATGGAGAAACTTACGGTTACATACATCACATTCAAACTTTTTTTCACCATCATGAGTTTGCATATGTTTGTAAGCTTGACCAGACTGTTTAAATAATTTACCACAAGAAGTACAAGGGAATCTTCTAATGTTAGTATGAACAGGCATATGCCTTTTAAGTTCATGATTTGAAAAGAAGCGCCTATAACAAATAGTACATTCATGACGGCCATTTTTTAAATGAACTAAAATTACATGTCTTTTTAGCACTTTTTTCGATGAAAGCTTTTTACCACAAACTTCACATATATTGTTTGGGTTGCTGAATAAAGTTGACTGATCTATAACAACCTCCTCAATAATATTTCTTTTTGTATTTTTTCTCTTGTCTGCTTCACCAATATCAGATACCTGAAACTGATAATTTCAGATCATAACATGAGCAACATACTTTAGGGACTGTCTATTTTTTTGGTCGGGTTAAATCAACTGAAATTCACAAAATTCAACAAAAATGAATACAAAAGTGTGTTAGGTCAACAAACTTGCAATGGATTGGTTTCTTTGGGACGAAGAAACTAATCCATTGCCAGATCGTTGACTCAGTACTCTTCTCTGTAGAATTTATTTTTGAGATGGTTCCTTATTTATATAAGTTAACAAAATATATCTAATAGTTTAACATAAAAATTCCTTCAACCACAATGTGATAGCTTATTAAAATGTAGTTCAAACCACCAAAATCTATAGAAATCATCATTAAAATATTATAGTATATAACTTATGCAACACTAGCCTACATTTATAGACCTCGATCTTCCAGCCTATGAACAAATCTTCATTTCTCAGCATTTGAAATTTCTACTCATGGTGGTCGAAATAAGAGTAAATAATCACTGTGCAAGAGTGACATTTGAGCATAGCTTCAGGTTAGAAGGCCTGAAGCTATGCTCAAAAACCTATCCTCTACAGAGATTATTTATTCTTATTTCAATCACTGACACTCACAATTTGGATCTATATATTTGGTTTATAATTTTGTTTATGTTTATGCAAGGGCTAAGCAAAACCAAGTTGAAGGCAAATTAAAGAAAATTACAAACCTCTTTGCTTTCAAACTGTGAATTTTCATTAGTGTCAATTTCTTTAGCTGTACGTAACTTGCTTTTATTTTCTACTGCTTTTTTCTTACTTTGAGCAGGTTTTGTGTTTTCATTGGAAGTAGGTTGTTTTGAAATTTGATCATCTAGTTTTTCAACAGTTACACGATTAGCTTCCACAGTCAAATCCTCATCATCTATGATAAATTATTGATACTGCAAAACTGATTAGATCCGTGATTACTACTTCACAAATCCTTACTGATGAAAACACATGAAAGAGAAATATTCATTCACGTTACAAATAGCTTATTAAAAATTTACTAAACGGATTATTTTAAAGCATCATTGAACAGCTTGCAAAATCAAGTCCATAGTCCACAGACAGCTATGATGTGGATTTTTTTCTTAAAAATGATTATTATTGCAGATTTTTGGGGGTTTCCTGGAAAATTTATCAATTCCAAAACAAAAAATAAGATAGCAGCTAAAAATAAATTTATTCATAATAAATTCCTAAATAAATTTATTCGCAGCTCTCTGCCAAGTAGTGGCCTTTGATATCCTGCAGATCAAGATCTAACATTATGAACAACAGGGACATAATCGATCTTTTACCAGAAGAAATTCAAAAACAAGAAAACATCCCCGTGATCACTTATAAGTTGACAGCAACGAAATAAAATTCTGAACTATAAGAACACCGTTGGTGAAGTCTTATTTAATGCAGTACTGTGATCATCATCACAATATCACAGGTGATCTTAGATTAGTGACATACAAAAAACTCTGTAAACCTCTTTCAAAAAGTCTAAACTTCGGGGAATCCAAGCGCCTTAATTACAATAAATGCAAAAAACCATAATGCACTAGATATATGCACTTGGATAGGACAGTTGAAATGTAAAAATAAGCCTCAAAGAACAAATCCAGCATTAAAAGATACAAAGCTACAAGAAAAGTTTGTTATAGTCACCATTGATAAGGCTTCAAATAATTTTGCATTCATTTGCAAACATTATGATAATATAGCATGTCTTTTAAATGAAGTCCAAATAATAATAGCTCCACCAAATAAACTTTCAAGATCTGGCAAAAATTCTATTCTGAATAGCAATATCACATTTTGCGGAAAAAATTGTCTTAAGTGTAAGGAAATTCAAGATAGATCTTGTCGGTTCAGGGGACGTTTGTTGTGTGGTATGCAATAGCCTACTCTGGGATGTTTTGAGACCAATTTCTCTATCCAACCCAATTCAATTAAATTTGATTTGTCCAAAAAGATAATCTGGGTTATGATCTCTGGCATAAAAATACCAGATAAATCTATTCGGTCACGGATATTAAATTTAAAACTTTTAAGAGAAACTTCTGCATTAATGGTGCATACTCTTAGTCATATATTTTGTTCAGTTTTGTTTTCGATTACTTTTATTTGTATATAAATATAATTTTTTTTTCAATATCAAAATCCACACTACAGGGGATGGTGGTTTCATTTATTTTTTACATGTACCCACCAGCAAATGAGGGAGTGTCTACATTAACTTTTGGAGCTGAAACATCCATATCTGGGCCTTTGATACCACCACCAATACCACTTCCATATGAGGGTGAGTCAACATCTAGACATTTGATTCCACCACCAAGGTTTCCTCTAATACCACCACTAAATGAGGGAGTGTTAACATTTGGACTTTTGATATCACCAACACCTATAATCAAGTTGATAAATTGAAATAGTAGTATTAATCAATTAGTGTTGCCTTTTAGACATTTTATTTGCTGTTCTCAGTCTACACAGAAGAGCCATAACATAGTGTTCGTGCCAGGGGTCAAGACAATATCCAAGATAATTGTTCAAGAAAGAAAATTGTCTTTTCTACCTTTCGTAGAAATACTTCATTAATAGCAGCAACATATTATATTAGATTAAATATTTAAGATTTAAATTTAAATTCCTCTATCAGAGAATTAGGACCGGCATGCTGCGCTTTAGATGGAGCAATGTGCCCTTTAATAAACTTTAATTTAATTCCTAATCTCTAATAAGATTTTTAAGAAATAAATCGCCAATATCTTTCAAAGTCAAATTTTGCCTTCCCTTAATCGTTATCAGAAAAATTAACATGTACAAATCAGTTTCACAAACATTGAACATTAATATTATAAAATCACAGAGATTATAAAGGCCATAATCAGACTTAAAAACCAAGAACATAACAAGCAACTGAAAATACTATAATTCCCTGGATATCAGCTCAGTCCTAAGGTGCAGATACTGGTGCAGATACTATCGATCAAAATAATGAAAACAAACCTCCAAATGAGGGTGTGTCAACATCTGGACCTTTGATTCCACCAAGGACTCCTCCAATAGCGCCACCAAATGAAGGAGTATCTGCATTGACCTTTGGAGTTAAAACATCCATATCTGTGCCTTTAATACCACCACCAAAGCCGCCTCCAACTGAGGGTGCGTCAACATCTGGACTTTTGATTCTACCACCAAGGCTTCCTCCTGTACTACCTCCAACTGAGGGAGTATCCACATCCATATCTGGACCTTTGATACCACCTCCAATATCACCACCAAATAAGGGCGCATGAACATCTGGACCTTTGATCAAACCAAGGATTCCTCCAATAGCGCCACCAATTGAGGGAGTATCCACATCAACTTTTGGTGCATCAATATCTGTATTACATATGCATATGAATTAAAAGTTAATTACAAAAATTATGATACTGTACAAATTCACTATGTTTTCAATTAATGTTACAGCTATCATTAACTATTATCAGTTACTGACAGCAACAGCTACTTACGATTCAGAACTATCAGGGTGAAGTGAAAAATTCTGTTTGAAAATAAATGTTTTTATTTTATCTAAGCATAATGAGAATTAACATTATCATTACTTTGTAGAAAATTATAAAGAAGCTTTACTTTTTTTTTCCAAACCCAAATTGGGGAATTCAAAACTTTTTCTGGATTGGAAAAACAGCTTATAATGCATTAGTTTTGATTGTACGTTACACCCTGATATCACACAGCATAAAAACTCAAAGTAAATCCAGAAATTAAAGAAAAAATATTCCTAGAATAAACCATGCTTTTATAGTTTTTTTTTCTCTACCTTTCCATAAGCACAAAAAAGTCATCTTATTATAAACATTCCCATTCCCAACAAAAACAAAATATAACAGTGCATGAATAAACCACAATATAATTGATAACAAGTTAGTTAAACACTCAGTTCACATTCGCATCGATTGATTACAATCAAAGGTACAGGATTGAAACTGAGTGAAAATTAAACCTAGCACATGAACAAGATTCGCATACACACAATATACATTATAGCATTATGTAGACACATTTTTTGTTTTATAGGAAACTTGTTTATAAAAAACCTTCATCTAGGATCCTGAAAAATTAAGAAACAATTAGAACTAAGTATTTCAAGGAAAAGAAACTTTTCTCTTGTCATATGTGAATAAATTTACTAAAAAGTATGAATGAAGTGTGTAAGTTTAGCCGTTCGCAAGTAAAATAAATAAAGCACTACATCAAATATACACCAGAAATTTTCAATCAAAAGTACACACAACAAATTTTTTCAAATGAAATGTGTTTGAAATTGATGTTTGAAATTGATGTTCGAATTCAGAGTCTAAAAATACAAGAAAATTTTAAGAAACTTTTAGAACTAAAAACCTCATTTTTTGGTACCAAAATAAGAAACTTTTGGTACTAAATTCTTCTTTCTTATAAAAAAACCTGTCTACACTAAATAAAAATAGACAGCAATATGCATAAAAAAGAAAAAGAAAACCTTGCGTATTGATGACAGAAGGCAGATGGCGGCTTTTGTGTGTTTCTTTGGAACCAAATAAATATGTGTACTTAATACATAAACTTAGCTATATGTACATTTATATGTACATCTATATGTATACGGGATATTTGTACACAAGCTACAAGTATATAGGATACATGTACATAACCTACTTGTATACAGGCTATATATAACACATACTATATGCTTTTACTTTTTACTTTTACTCGTGTTTTTTTGTTGTTGAAGAAACCATGTATGTATTTTATTTAGAAAAGTTAACACTTTAAATATTTTAAAAAGGTGGTTCCCATCATCTGTTGTTAACATTAATAATAATAAAACACTAGACAACAATGCAACAGAAGAATATGCTTTCTTTACACTACTATCCTTTCTTTATTAAAATCTTAACACTTTTTATTTCCCATTATATTCTAAAATTCTATCTTCTTAATTAATATATTATATACTAATAAACTTAACGAGATGCACAACTAGCATTTTATGGTCCTTATATTGGTTTTTAATGCTCACATCTTTTTTTTTTCATTTGAAGAAGAAAGCTTCCCAAAATCAAAATGGAGATCTCAATTCCTAAAATTCTAAAATTATTATCTTATCATTTAATATACAAGAAAGAAGCTTCCCAAAATTACAAAATGGATGCCAAGAATGATTTATGCTCAAAGTCTCATAAAAAGTTATGTTTTAAAAATTTAAGGCTGATTTGCATTTGCCAATTTTTGTCACACATGTGCTATTTTTTAACTGCATTGCTAAAAAAGTTGTTTGATAAAATAAATGTACGTGTTCAGTTAAAATGTCGCTCGATAAAAAGTAGAAAATTACCTAGTAAAAATCAGTCTTATGACTAAAGTTGATTGTGATCAAATCTTTACAAACAGTCAATAAACACTTGTGTTTGAAACAAACTCGGACAGAATCGAAACAGAATCGAAAAATCTTTCTCAAGTCCTTGCAAAATATTGCTTCTAATGTTGCGATAATAGCACTTCATGAAGATGGTCTAGTAAGAAATGTATGATACCACCGCTGCCACAAAGTAATAGTAAGAGCCCATGCAGACTTCCATTGGAAGGCTAGTATGTCTTTTATTCACAAAAATGAATACTGCGATAAAAACTGGGTCCATAGAGTATAACGTAAATCCTCGAATAACCCCCAATTCTGTTCAAGCTCCTATAACTCGTAAATAACCCTTCAGATGATGAATTATATAAATTTTGAATACTTCATAATTACTTAACCAGAGTGTTTTGTAGTTACATTTTTTATATTATCTGTTAATACATTCAAACAACCCTCTCTCTGGTTGAAATAAGCCCTAAGTCAATATATTTGCTCAAAAAGCCTTCCATGGAGGCTTATTAGAAGATTTACGGCATTAGAAAATCTTTATTACTGGCTAAGCAAACTGACCATCCAAAAGAAGTAACAAAACAAACCTCCACCAAATGATGGCGCATTGACATCTGGACCCTTAATTCCACTAAGGCTTCTTCCAACATCAACACCAAATGAGGGAGTATCTACATCCACTTTTGGAGTTGAAACATCCATATCTGGGCCTTTGATACCTCCACCAAATGAGGGTGCATCAATGTCTGGACTCTTAATTCCTCCACTAAGGCCTCCTCCAGCACCACTTTTAACTGAGGGAGCATCTATATCCATATCTGGACCATTGCTATCACCTCCAAGGTCTCCTCCAATACCACCACCAAATGAGGGTGTGTCAACATCTGGACTTCTGATTCCACCAAGGATTCCTCCAATAGGGCCACCAATTGAGGGAGTATCCACATCAACCTTTGGTGCAGAAGCATCAATATCTGCAATAAATGTTGATGAATTACAATGTTGTTTACATAAATCATGACACTCCTACTGCATAAATTCACTAATTCTTTCAACTACTGTACAACTATTACTAACTATCACTAATTACCGACAGGAACAGCTAGTTCTTATTCAGAATTATCAAGGTGATAGCCAGAAGTGAAAAATTATGTGTGAACATCATGAACTGGGATAAATTCTGAACTGACTAAAACAGTAATTGACTACTTTAAGAGCACAAACTTTTGCGGGCACAAACTTTCGCGAGTTTCGCAGATTTTTGGACTTTTCGCGAAAGTTTACGATTTTGGAAATTCTGAAAAGCCTTATTCTCGCAAAATATTTATGCTCGCGAAATATTTCACATTCGCGAAAGTTTATGCCCTAAATTTTCAAGTTTTTTACAATCATATTATCTTTCAAACTAAACAAAAACAATATTTTAACGCTAAGGCATTTTTTTTTCTATGTAAAACATCAACTTTAAGCCTGATAGTTTGCAACGGAACCTGTCTGGTTTTTAACTTTTGAGACGTTAATTTATCTTTAAGTACTCTTCTCTAAAGTAATTGCTATCGCAAATTATCAGGGCCAAACTTGGGTCAATTACAATAGTAGTTGATACATCATCTGTTTGATATCTTTTGTACATTCAAGATAGGGTTTAGTTTATGTTCCACCAACTTTGCAGCTATCATTCTCCACTTAAAACTGAGCTTATAGTGGGTCATACCTTA
Organism: Neoturris breviconis; assembly: GCA_032360805.1. Classification (NCBI taxonomy): domain Eukaryota; kingdom Metazoa; phylum Cnidaria; class Hydrozoa; order Anthoathecata; family Pandeidae; genus Neoturris; species Neoturris breviconis. Next base: position 2,366 of record JAULBZ010006831.1, on the reverse strand, counting down.
ACCTTAGCCTTAGCTTTTTAGGGCTCTAAATTGATGGGGGGGGGGGGGGGTGGGGGGCACAAAGTACCCGTCTTCCACAACTTTTGATGGGAACATGATGGGAACATTTTTTTAATGATGTCATTACTTATGATGACGTTATCAGGGCCAAACAGGTAGTGCAAAAAAAAAATTTTTGGTGCAAAAAATTGTGGTCACCAAATTTTGTCAAAATGTTTTTCAAGTAAATTTTTTTTTTTTTTACCACCTGCCAAAAATTTGGTTGCTAAGGGAAAATTATACATAGTTACCAAATGTTGTGCACCCCTTCCTTCCCTCCCCCACATCCTGAATATCATCAACAAAACACTAATCAAGTAATCATGTAGTTAAAATGCTTGAAGTTTGTTTCTTTTTTCCGAAGATTCTAACTAATGTATCTGTGTAACGTTGCTTAAACTGTCTGCTCAAACAGGCGCCATCTCGAAATATATGTAAAAGAAAAAGAAATATATGTCAAAGAAAAAACGTACTCTCAGTCTCTCAGAACAGATGTTCATTTCATTGCATTTTAATTTGCATTTATGCCGCAACGCCGTTATTGTACTTTCTATGTAAACAAACTTTATTAAATATATTTAAAACTTATAAAAGAATAATTATTTATTTATAACTATTATTTATATTATTATCATAAGTAAACTACTCGTCAAAATATCTTATTGTGGACTTACTTACCAAGATTTTCTACTAGCTAATTGCTTTTATTTACACTAGATTGTTTGACCATTTAAGCTTCATTTAACAGCAAAATAATTTTAGGATGGACCCCCGAGATGAGTGTACTCTAAGAATTTGAATGGATATTACTTTGCGATTTTTGTTCTGTCATTTACACTAACATATTAAAAATATGCAGCCATCTTGAACAACAGAAGACAAGATAAAACGCGATTGCTTAAAGCAAACTAACCAACCTCGTATACTTAAAGTTTGAAGTACTGCAGATAAGATGCAATTATGAAAAATACAAAACCTAAATAATGGAACCTAAATACTTTCTTTTCAATTATATTTTTCTTTCCCCATAACAAAAATGTAGCCAACTTGACCTTGATTCCCTTTGCAGCCATGTTTCGTTTACATGTAAGGAAAGGAAGAAGAACCAAGGTCCAACCTCAGTCCTAGATCCCCTTGTAATAGAAAATCATATATTGCTCATGTTCTGCAAATTATGCATAGCAATTGTAAGCAAAAATAACACGGCACATGTGCTGAGAACAGCGTTGTAAGTTAGCTAGCCAGAAAACTTTTCTTTTTGACAGTTTGATGTGGAATTTGGAGGGTTAAACATTGAAATTAATCTTTATATTTTACACGAGCGTCGATCGATCAATTTATGCAAGATGTACGTGAGCACAAGCGAGTCAGGCCTGAAGAAATTACAATGCATATTATTTCTTTCGAATGCGTTAATCATAAAATTATCAAATCAAGCAGAGCAATATTAACTTAAATCCGTGGTAAAAAAATTGTGAAATGACATAACCACTAAGTTTCTAGTGTTTTGATTGGTCCGATATATTGGAATGTGGGGAATGTGAAATTTATAATCGAAAGTGAATAAGATTTTAAAATAGTGTATGAACATAAAAACTTAGGTAGAAAACATATTTGTCTTTAGATCATTGTTTTGTAGGTTTTCTTTCAACGTCTTTTAATGAGGAAGAAATGATCATATGCTACAGATATAAACAGCCTTAACTCTATTTTTACACATTGTGCCTTACCCCTTTGTCATACTTTTTTTATAACTTTTGAATGAATGGCTTATATGACTAGAGATTTTGGGACTCTTCTTATAATGTATCTAGGATCATTTTGGTAACTAGGGGTAATTTTTCCTTAGTAACCAATTTTTTGACAGGTGGTAAAAATATTTTTGGATTTTTTTTTTCCTTCTTATTTTTGCTTGAAAAACATTCTGACAAATTATGGAGACACAAAAAATCTTCACCTACAAATATTTTTTTTGTGTCACCTGTTTTTTTTTCGATGACATCATCATAAGTAAAAAAAATCATCACAAAAATAACTGTTTATTATGGGTTGAACCAACTTTCTGGAAAATTTATATTTTATCAGACCTGAAACCAGCCTAAGTATTCTTATAATTATGAGTAATATGCTTCAATATAATGCACAAAATATACCAAAAAAACATGTATTACTCTGTTTTATTGATCATACATTGTATGTATATGTATTATATAATTTATATATATGGTTCTGTGTAAAATAACCTATAATCATAGTCACAAGAAAGAGATAGTCTGGAAGCGAACAATAGCCTATTGTTCTAACTTTTTGTTCACGATTTTGCTAGA